>VNJS01014284.1:0-12157 GCA_008042575.1 Drosophila watanabei | reverse complement strand
ATCGGCTCACAGATCTATGACAGCCCCTCGCCGTTTGCCATTTGCCAGGCGGAACCTCCCCCAGAAGTGACTACATAAGCCTTAAAATCTGTACACAGCACAAAAATAACACTCTTACTTTTATATTCAAAATACTTTTAAAGTAAAAGTTTAATATAATAATTTATCTTATTTAAATTTTGTAATAATTTCCTTTGACTATTTAAAAAGGATATATATTCTCTTTTGCAAAATGAGAACTAATAATTACGTTTTAGTGCATGAGACATCAAAATTTAACTGTCTATACATAGCACACAAGTAATAGCATTTTTTAATGACTCTATATAACTAACACAAGTAGTTAAGACCTTATAAATATTTAATTTGATATTTAATACCATACCCTATGAATATTCATATTCACATAAATTGTTCGGTTTTTTATTCAACATTTGTCAACACTTTAAAATGTCTAATCTAAAGTGTCTATGTCGTAAAAAAAATGTTTCATTAATATTAGTCTGAATATAAAATATAAATTTTGTTGATTTTAAAAATAAATTATTTTTTTATAAAATCTTTTCAATAATATTTAAAATATATACATAAATTATAAAAGATACATAGTACATTGGTCAAATAATTACATTTTTAGTCGTTTATTAGAAATTTACTATTAAGTTTAACATTGTATGCTTAATATGTCAAATTAATAAAAAAAAGTCAAATACGCTCGTGGTAGATAATTTGTTTAACCAAAATTCAACATAACATTTATTTAACACTTAAATTTATTTTTTATTTTTTATTTTAATTTCACGTGGTAAAATATATTTGGAGTGCTGCCAAAGATTTCGCTTGTATAAATGTTTTATTTTCTAAATCTTATTTCTTAAATACATATCTTTTGATAAATTATTGTTCTTTTTCGTTGACTTCTTTTATTATTTATAAATTTTATATTTTAATAAACAACAATACTAATAAAAAAAACTAACTTAAGTTAAAGGCAAAATCATCATAAACATAAATCCATTTGATCGCTTTTTAATACTATTTATTTTCTCTCTGCACCGATAGATCTCATCTCGTATGCCGCTCACAGCTCACTCGCACTAATTAAAATAAATTCTGTCAGACATTCTCGTTTAATTTTTTCGCGCACCTTGTTTTTTGGTTGGGTTGGGATCCAGATCGGCGATCGACGTATTGGCGGAGTATCTGGCATTTCATAACATCACTTGTGTGGAGCTGCTTCGCTGCGGTTGAAGCGAGAAAACAGGCAATAAATACGTCAGGCAATACGTCAAAGGCAAAAGGAGGCAGGGCGGCGAGTGACAGACTCTGGCTGCGCTTGCAACTTAAAATGCACATTATTAATTAGTTGTTATAATTGCATTTAAAAATCCATTAATATTTATAGAATGCATAATAAATAATGAGCCGCTGTCTGCGTGCCCAGGCTCGGGCCCAGAAAACGGCGACATCGACGCCTCCAAATGCCTAAAACGGTCGCCCGGCTTTTAGCCAAGTTTGGCAATTTGGCAATTTATGCGGCCAGCAGCGTGTGTGATGTGTGTGGCATATTTGAGATCGAGTCACAAGTTGCCTTTGACAAATTCCCCAGGAATGTGTCCGATCTCCAAAGATAGGTGATCGCACCGAGCATATCGACTGGCTAACGAGGTCTGACAAGGTAAAGATATGTAAGCTAGTGTGTTTTATGTGGATTTATGGTTCTATAATTGCCTTATCTCTGGACCGATCACACCTGATATCTGAGTCCTGGCAACATCCTGATAATAAAAATGTGTAGCGCACTCCATGGCCCTAGAGATACTACAGAGTTCCCTTCTTCGGAATGGAGCCGTGTCCGAGTATTTTTCTGGTCCAGCGAGCCTTCATAAATATTTATGTCTCGTCATTGAGTCCAATTTTTTATAACGCATATTAAATTGTAAATTAAAAACAAATTTTTGTTGACTTTTCTACACTCCGAGATCGCGTCGACTGGCCGTGTGTTTTATTGCAGTGATATATGTATTGCCCGGGACCGAATTTCAGCCCGAACCCATAATTAAATTTTAACATTTCCACCTTTTTATGCGGCTCCAGAGATGGCCCGAAGATGGCCCAAAGATTCTCAGGCTTAGGACCAGACCCACGCTGTTCTGGGAGCCGGGATCGGATCGGATCGGTCGGTGGAAAAGGGTGAAATATATCACTGGCGCCACGGCACCGCCCGCTGGGCTCCAATGTGGTAAATTTTTTATTGCAGCCGTTTAGGCGAGCGTTTGACGGCCAAGGACATCAATCAAAAATCTTGTGATCTCTCGGTCTCAGTTTCCCTGTCCCAGCATCGATCTCGGATCTTTACGAGTGACCAGACCATTAGAGGAGGGCCCAGAGAACGAGAAGCGTTAATATGATAATACGCACCTCTGTCCCCAGAACCTGTTGCACTCTGTGGAGAGTGAGAGGCTCTTTCTTTTATGAAATAAGCAATTAAAAATGAATTTGAGGCAGCATTTTGATGCATGCTGGCAGTTTAATGGCCGTCATTTAATTGGATTTCAATGTTTCTACAGGTCGCAGTCGTGCGGTGGGTCCCCAGTCACAGTCTCAGTCACAGTCCCAGATCCCAAAGAGCTTCGTAATCCCAAATCCCAGTTCCCTGCTTTATTCGCCCGTCTGCGCTAGTAAACATTAATTAATTTAAACATTTATATTGGGAGTTTATTAACCCGGGACAGGGCGTGGGCCTTGGGGCTAGATAAGCGGACTGCATTTACGACCGTGGCTCTCTGATTGAGTTATGAATGCTGCGGAGATGACAGTCCAAAGTCAGAGCTCAGGGATCACATTTCCCAGACTGAAATGCACTCCAACTGTCTGCGTATTTTGTCAATTTACACGACTGCTAAACACCCACTGGAATCTGAGAGGGACGCGTAACCCCAGCCACGAATCCCTGCACATTAGTCAAGTCTGTAACTAGACTAATCCGTTTGTAACCTAACCAGATGAGCGTAGCCCAGGTCCACGCCCAGAGGCACATTTCCGAACCCTTCACTTCACTTATAATCGAGGCGACATGGCAGGCACAGTTGGTCAGTTTTTCAGCTCGGAAAAAAAGGTACTGGCGACTGACGCGACGTCTTCGGACACGCCCCTGTCTCCCGTTCCCAATCCCGATCCCAATTCCGTTCCATGACTCACCCCACGTTGTTCCAAAACTCTGTCCGACCTACAAACCTCTCTTCGCGGAGATCCCACAAGTCGAGTTTAATATGTGAATGCGCTGATTGCCTCCGCTTTTTAATAAAATGATAACTTTTTAGATCCAGACAAATATTTCATTTCCTTTTCGACGCTGGCGACGCCGATTCGGAGGCAGGTCCAGCCACAGAAACCCGAAAGTCATCATCATCGTGCCAGTCGAGAACGAGAACGGAGGCTGGCCAGGGCACGGACATGGGCATTGCAGCGATGACGCTGACTGTATCGTGAATGATCGCTTCGCAGCCACAAATTGGAGACTGGCCCGAGCGTATTTGCACCTCCGAATTCCGTGTGGGCAAGTACACTTGAAATAAATACGTAATAAATAGTAAGAAAATGATTTAGTACGGATTTATAATGTAGAAGAATAAACATATAATTTTATATAACTAAAAGTCTTTATTTTTATATGAAATGGTATGCATTATGTCCTAATTTATTCTAAATATTTTAACCTTAAATAAATGTTAACTCAATACTTTTTGAAGCAAAGGTAAAAGTAAGGTCCTTAGTTTTGATATAATAAACTGTTTTAAAAATTATTTTTGATAATAAATAATAAATTAAAGGCCTTATATTTGGTATAATAAATTATTAAGGTAAGGAGAACTTTTTTTTTATAAAAGAATACACAAGTTATCTTTATTTTATGACCATAGTTTATTTCCCAGTGTAGACAGCGTTAGCGCCAGTCGGCTGCCAGTCCGGTGAAGGGCCAGGTCGGAACCCCCTTAGCCCCGTAATATCTTCCTCAGACTTGGCCCCGGCTAACAAGCTGGCTCTGTCCCAAGTTCGGAGTTCGTGCGTGCCTCTCCACTGGATTGCCCCAACTGCTTTCCCCAATACCTATACCTTGTGTGTGTGGCACAGTGTGGACGGGCGGTGGCAAGATCGTTTAGCAGCCCAACGGCGCACTTCATTGCCCTGGAGCCCGCTGCCTCACCTCCTCCTGCTGGTCCCTCCTCCTCTGCGACCTGGCATTCCAGCCAAATTTGCTCGCAACATGTAGAAATTGCTGCCCATTTGTTGCAGTTGCGTCTCCAGATTATATAGCCATGGCCTGGCGCCAGTTTTTTGGGCTGCCCAAATGCGGCGTTTAATGAAATCTTGTGCTGGGTGCTTGTGATGCAGCCTGGGCTTGTTTTGGCAGCCCCTCGGGGTTCGGGTTCGGGTTCGGACTGAAACTCGGATGCGTATTTGGGTTCGGGTTGGAGTTGGAGTTCCGTTCCAGTTCCCTTTCCTACTGCATCGCCTCATAATCTTGCGTGTATGTTATTTGGGCTGTAGGGTGTCTCCATGGCAAGTGGGTTAATGGTGACTTCTGGTCGAGGTTCATGGTGATCGTTGGTGGTCCGCTGATTTGGTCAACTTGAGGAAGTCATTAGGTTAGAGCTAGAAGGAAAACAAATTGGTTGGGGTTTGAGGAAATGGATTATCTTAATTTGAAAAGATTTATTTAAATATATAGATTAGCAACTGAAATAATAATGATTTATTTGAATAACAACTGAATTAGCAACTGAAAAGATAATGATTACTTTAATTTTGTTAGAAGTGGTTTACATAAGCAAACTAGATATTTTATAAAACTTTTATGGCTTTATTGTGAAGTAAGCTAAGTAAAATTTATTAATTAAAAGCATTGCTTTCCTGCAATGTTAAAGTAATATTTAATGAAAGGATTTTTTATTATGGAAAAGACTTCCAAAATTGCAAGGCCTTTAAGGATACTTAATATTTTATGTAAAAGCAATATTTCAACATTAATTAGTAGCACTTTTCATCTAAATTTGGGAATAGAACCTTGGACTCAAAATAATTATTTATACAACCTTAAGACTTTTCAAATTCTTAGCTCACTCAAGATTCGTTACAACCTAACCAAAAATCCGGAGATGCCAGAGATGAAATCTCCTCTGCTGTTGGCGTTAACGAGACTTTTGACAGGTTGATTCATGCTCACGTCTCTGACTTGGCTTATTTGACCCAAAGTAGGGGCTGGCTGACTGGCTTACTGGCTGAGTGGACCCACCACCACCAAACGCTCTTTGGGGCCCCAGATCCGGCATCAGCCCCGACTCCAGCCTCAACTCCAGCCTCCCAGCTCCGCCGGAGCTGTCCGAGGCGACCGCCCGTCCATTTGTTTGTTTTCCCCATGCTTTCTGGGAGTTGGCCAAGAAACGGCGCAACGAAAAAAACATTTTTATTAATGACCACAAGGGCCACGCAATTGCAATGGGCGCCAAAAGGGCCACTTGGCTGGGAAGAAGGATTGGATGGGGGTCTTCAAAGTGGAGAATCAGTGTTGCGAACCATAAATTATGATACCAAAGAGTTACTGTAGAGAATTGAATGAAGAGATAAGTATTGAAGGATTTTTTTAGAATTTAAAAAATAATATTACAATAAAAGCTAAATATTTGTTTAAATTGAGAGCGTTCTAGCCGGGAGTAAAACCTGCAATTCCATGGCTGCGGATGGGAGAGTAAGATAGACAGTTTGCCATTTTTATGTTCGAAAACTCCCAACTCTCTCATCCAACTTTTATAAATTTATACTGACAATTTATTTAAAATTTTATTATTATAATGATAATAGTAAATTAATGTCTCATGTATTTTCTTTCATTTTGTTTGGAAATATTCAGAGAACCAACTTCTATCTTCCTATTAAAACTTTGAAAATTTGTAGTTCTTGCTTTTCAGGCTTTTCAGGCTCTCCTGGTGATGCTTTCAAAATAATTCCTTCTGCCTGTTGCATAAATTTTTAGTAGAAACTATGTAATAATACCCTTGGCCCATAAACAAATATAAATCTTTAAAAAAAATCCATATAACTTCTTCAAAGGTTTGCTAATTATTTAATCTAACTAATCCACTTCGATTAAAGAATTCGATTTTTAGATGGATTTTTAAGATTGACCTTTATATATTTCCAAAATTTCTATCTTAAAAGTAGCCACAATGCCACCTCTGTTAGTGGCAGAGTCTTCATCTGCTTAGCTGCTGCACTGGGGGGCAGGGCCCAGCGCCAGCTTTTGAGTATGTGTTGAAATGTGGTAATTTGTCTCGCTTAGAGAGACGAGTGCTGCGCCCGTGTGCCCGCCGAGCTGCTCCTGCCCCTCGGAGTGCCTCGAAGTGCCTCAGAGTGATGGCCACACTGTGGTGGCATCGTTTCATTAATAAAACATTTGTTTCGCCCGAAGCCCCGTCCGGCTGATGGATGCACTGGCTCTCGCAGTTGCATTGCTGCATTGGTTCTAAGCTCGGCTCTCCATAATTCATAAATGCCAATGCCAACTGTTAACTCAACTACTACTGGTATTGAGTTTTTGTCAATAGTCTGGGATTAGAGAAGCAGCCACCCCGCACCCGCATCCACAGCCACCAGCAGCTTTGGAGCTCTGGAGCTTTCCTTGGAGCGGAACCGTCTCCTCGCCCGTATTGTAGCCGGGCAAACAACGAATTTCACAGGTTAACGCGATCGCATAATGAGCCACGACGTCGTCCGAGTTGCAAACAAGCAAACAGCAGCGGGAGCAGCGGATTCAACACTTTTTTACCCCATCCCGAGATACGGTCTTGGACTCCACTCTAGTCGATGCACCGGACTGTTGTTTGCCTAGCCGTCGCAGGCGGGTATATATACCTATAGATATATATTTTTTTCAGAGAACTGCCAGCGACTTCAATAGAATTAATTTACGCCTCACGTTGTGGCTGCAGCAGCAAGCACTTGCAACCTCCAGTAGCCGTCGTTCTTGGGGGGATCGCAGTTGGAGCAGTGAGGAGTTGGGTGGAAAATAGCACCTGAATTGGTTATATCGGGTATACAACACTGCAAGGTATTGGAATATATTTTTAAAATATTTTTGTGTATATATTTTAAGAAGGTATTTTATTTAAATAAGTGGGATTTATAGAACTGATTGTGGATTTATTTTAATAAGAATACTTTTATAACAAATTTATTACAAACTAAATAAAACATAAGAATTTTTAGAAGTATTATTATTGAGCAAACTAACTAAGGTTTCTATTATTATAAAATAAATAAATTATGACATTATTACATAAGAGATTCACGGGAATTCTTAGCGTAAGCTTTAATGTTACAAATTCAAGATAATTTTTACTTTTCCCTTACATTTTGTAATAATAAACTAAAATCTCAGAATCCCAGCTAAGTGTCTCTATAAAAACTGCACTTATCTCATACGATCCACTAAATAATTATAAACCATTTTGAGACCAGAACTTGTTATTTAAACTCGCTCTCTCGCTGAGCTTATTCTCTCTATGTAACTAGCGTTGCTATTTATAAAAGTTATCAATATGATTGTAAGCAGTTGGAAAATATTTGTGTCCCAAGGTGTTAGAATGCATTTGCATAAACACTTCAGGCGCTGTCAGGCCTTTGCTTTCAGAGCCAGAAGCGAATCGAATCGGATGGAGCTACCAGCTCGGCTTTCCTGCTCTGAAAATTCAATTACCTTTCAGCTCCGGCTACCGTGCAGGGAAAACAATGGGGAATTAGAGGAAAAACAAGGGAAAGCGGGGAAAATAGCAGGGTATACCAGAGAACAGACAATGGCAAATCCCATTACGCGGCAGTAGCTCCACGCCTCAAAAGAGCAGGGATTGCGTACGAAGGCCAAAGGAGATGTTGCCTCTTCACGCGGGGCCATTGAAGAAGTGCGGCGAAGGACCCCTGACATTGGCACCACTCCTCCTTCTCCTCCTCCGCCGGCGGATCGGATCAGGATTCACGGATTCCCCGATTCCCCCGACTCTCCACTTTTTCGGCAGCACCAAAGACTTGGCCCAATTTGGCTTAAAATCACGGTACACCGATCAAAGGCAGCTGCCTCCGTGGCCCGACCATGATGACGAGATGTCTAGAGAAAGTGCAGTGACGTGTGGATCGGGATCGGTCGGGTCCTCTGATGATAAGCTGCTGCCATTGATCTCACCTCTCTCCCTCTATATATATCCAGCATACCTGTGATCCGTTTTACAAGCCAAGATCGCTCCAGATCGGCCTCTGGCTTGTCAATTGGGCAGACAGCGATATTGTTATGCTTATTACACCGGCACAGCTACCGAAAGTGGTTCGGTCGAGGCCTCTGCAAGTCGGGAACTCTGCACTTCTGACGGCCGACCGACTGGGATTATCTCCTTATCAGGCCTAATCTCAAGTAGTTAATAAAGTGCGATGCTTTGTACTTTAACCGCCCCCATTGTTGTCCAGCTCGTTGTCCACGTTGTCCAGGTCGCATCCGTTGAGTGTGCGCCGAAGCAGATAATCGTTTGTGGTATGCCGATGGATGTGGATGCCTCGGGATGTTCCATATGTGATCTCTGAGCTGGGAAAACTTTAGCTGGAAATGAAGTGGGAAAGCCAAGAGTTAGAGAGGGAAATGTATTACAATAAATATTATTAGAATAATGTATACTTTGTGTTTTAGGTTACCTTCTAGTCCTTTTGCTACTTTTTATAATAGTTTCCAGATTACATAAAATATTTATCTGCGCACTTTTTTATTAAAAAGATTCCAATCCTACATTAAAGTAAACCCAAAGATAACCCCAAAAACCTATTGAAAACACAAATGTTTTCTTTTATACCAAAAACATTTTGTGTTTAACAAAAACTACGTTTGTTATTTCTACTCTTGTTTATGCAACATTTAGGGATCCCATCTCTTTGCTGGCTAATTTATGGGACATCCTTACCAGATCCACTGATAACACCGGCTATATCAACACTCTGATCCAGCTGCGGAATAGATGCCACTCAGGAGTGGCTCCCCTCTGGAGATCAGCCAAGTCTAAAGTCCAAATCCAAACAGATAATGTCAGACAGATGACAACATTCCGTCAATTGTCCCCAGTTCGATTCAAAGGAGCGGGCATACAGTGTCAACAATGGCAAAACGATGTTATCCTTTAACCAAGCCTCTTGTGGCGAACCCAAATCCCATTTAAGCGAAAATTGTTTAAGTAAAAATAAACGAAGTTCGACCGCAAGATGTACGCATATGTCCCAGTCGCAGGACCCTCTCTCTTTAGGAAATCCTTTGAGCAAATCTTTGTGACAAACAAAAGTGCACATACAGGGCATCTTTAGGGAAATGAAAACAAACTCTAAGACACAAATGCTTGGAAAATGCGATCTCCGGGGGCTGCGACAAACTGTAAAAACAAATTGCGCTTTGTTTCAATTATACAAGGATTACATGTCGCAGTGAAATATGGGCAGCTCTCAAGAGGATCTCTCTCCAGATCCAGATTCAGATCCAGTCCCAGATCCATCCTCTCAAGTGGCCCGGCGGCGTCTGTACAATTTGCACTTGATTTTAAGTAGGTGATTTCTATTATGCGAGACATTAGCCGTCATACAAACGCCCTATTCAGGCCTGCGGGCCAGGCGAGGGATCGGTCCGGATGCCGGAGCACTTGATTAGCATATGAGCACCCACCCACGCACGGACTCACTCTCGTTAAACCTCAAGTACCTAACGCCGGCGGTGCCTCGGGGATGACCGATCAGGTAAGATCCGTGGGACGGGCAATAAAACCGCAGGTCCTGCTGCCTTTGTTCAGGATCCTCCTCCCAGCTCTGGCTATAGCTCGTCAATGGCTCCGCGGCGGGGAAATTCGCTGGAAATACCTAGCCGGCGGCCAGTTGATGTGCCATAAAATTATGGCGGCTCATAAAATCCATTAATCGCTGCTAAATGCGCGTCATTAGTCAACACGCTTTCCGCAGCCGCGGCCGCGGCTCTAACATCCTCGGGAGAGTCGGCTTTTCCTGGAACCACACTGGCCATCGACCGACCACTGGGCAACGTGTCAGGCTGGAGGACTAACGAGTTGAACTCCTAGAGAAGGAGAAGGCGGCTTCACGGCATCGACAACGGCGACAGCGCGTCGCGTGAAAACGGTGATTAATGCCTTTAGTGCGTGGATTTAATATGGAACACGATCTGGCTAATCAGCTGCTAGCCAGGTAGCTGAGATCCGAATGGAAACTCGCCGTGGAAAGCCCCGCAGCAAGTGCGATTGATGAAAGGTTGCTCCGGGCCAAAAGATGGCCTAATGAACTGAGAAGGTGCGATAGATGCGATTTTTCTTAATACAAAAATTTATGAGAGGATTTTGGACATAAGAAGCACTTTCCAGAAGTATGTTTAATAATAGGAATAATAATTTTAATAAGAAAAACAATACTTTTTCTGGAAAATATTAAATTAAAGAACTTAAAAAGTAAAGTCTTCTGAATCAATCTCAAGAGCAAGACTTCCTTATAAAAGCATTGCCTTAAAGTTATTTCTATAATTTTCCGAATTATTTATTATTATACTTATATTATTATTTATACTTATATTACTTTTTGTAATAATTAATACTTATTTAATACTTTTGATCACTTCTAGAGTCTTCAAAATATAAACTCAATTTCCATATCCTATTTATAACGACATAATAACAATATCATTCTCCATGCCCCTCTGAGTATTCAACAAATTAGACTTAGTTTTCCATTTAATTTCGTCTTATTAGCTGAGTTTTCAGCATTTTCCAAGACAGCCTGTTAATTCTATTTTAATAACTTAATAAATGCGAGAACTTTCCGAGAAAATGATTATAATGACAGGCAGATACGCGGAGACAGAAACGGAGACCTAAGCCCAGAGAGAAAAAAAAGCGATTCCGGTCTACGGGGCCACGGGGCTGCGCTTAAGACAGGCCACAGAAAGCAAACAAACAAAAGGCGGTAGGAAAAGAATCTGGAGGAATGGAAGTGGGAATGGGATTGGGAGCGGGAATGGAGGCAACACCGACAACTCAAAAATGTGTCTACTTCATTCATAAGATTTTTTAGTGGCGCCTGGCGCCAACATTTTTCACTTGCGTGCAGCAATCGTCGCTTCGGATTGAGTGTGTTTTGTAGGTATTTTACACAGTAACCGAAAAAAAGCGAAATAAATACATTTCAAAATTCTTACTTTAATTGTTTTTGTTTGAAACTCAAAAAAAAAAGTACAAATTTCAAATTCAAGCCTTCGAAGCAAAGTTTTAGCTAGAAGAATAGTTACTAATACACTCCTTAAAATATTTAAAAACATACCAATTCTAATCTGGTATCTATCAATCAAAGCACAAAGCATTTTATAATATTTCAAAAATGTTGTCAAAAAAAAAATGTTAGATTTAAAATAAAATAAAATAAATAAATCATAAAGCCAAATAAGGAAAATCGTATTCCATTTTAATAGTTCAATGGGAATTTGTCAACAAAATAATTTAAATAAATAAAAAAATCTATTTATTCATAGTTCACCTCAAATCTTACAGAAAATACTAAAAAACTTTTAATAATTTGAAGTTAAACTGTTTTAAAATAGTAAATGAAAACGATCATAACTCAAAATAAGGCCAACCAATAATAACACCAACCGAAACAATAACACCAAGTTTCTATAGTAAAATAAAAGTATCTTCTTAAAAAAAGACATGGTTCACTGTTAGTTGTGTGCGTTTTTTTGTTAGTGAGCTTTTTTTAATCTTTTTAATTTATTTTTTATACCACTTATTTTTCCCTGTGCACATGAAACACAAATACACTTATTTGTGTGGCTACAGCTCGAAGCACTTGACTTGCAGTGCCAACAATTTCATTAAGTGAAATGCCCGCACCCCGCCCCGAGATTATGATTGTTCCGTTCGAGTGCATCTGCTCGATTTAGCGTATCGCTCATAATTTGTTTTTATGGTTTTGCATTTGGTTTCGGTTTTGGGGCACGCGGCTGATAACTCTCCCATGACGCTATGATGGACCAGCCTCCAGCTGCCTCCGATTTTCGCTTATCGGAAATGGAAAGTGGCTG
>VNJS01014276.1:0-19748 GCA_008042575.1 Drosophila watanabei | reverse complement strand
CTGCTCCCTCGAAGTGTGTCACTGGTCCAATCGAATCATACGCCCAGTGGTCCATTAAATGACGAAATTTCGCGCGAGAAGGCAGCGGCTCCGGCAACACTCACCCTTTTTTGGGAAGACAGGAGACAGGCCCCGCTGCTATGAGCTGTGTAATTAGGCCAAAAACGCACACCGCTCGAAATTCGTTTTTGCGAAAACAATTAAAAGGTAATTAAAAGCAATTTTTTGATGATCGCTTGGCCAGGCTTTAAAGGCTTTATCCGCTAGCCACACAAAGGCAACCGCAATCAACAAGGGACAACCACATTTGGCTGGCTCCTTTTGTGGGGAGCCCGCGGCCAGAAAGTAAATGTCTATTATTGCAGTCTAGTGTGCTCTGCCTACATATGGTGGGGTTATAGCCAGGTTATAGCCGGGACTGGAGAAGGAGCTGCAACTGTACTGCGTCCTCCGGCTTTCTTCCCCCGAAAAAGCTCGTATAATTTTAATGTACTCTGCTTTTTTTTAGTTTCGGGTTTTCCACCCTCCGGCACTGGCCTTTGTCTGCGCCTCAATTTGTTTAAGATAATTTAATCTGATTCCATGTACCTGAATATTTGAATATTTTTATGGTTGACAGTGGTACCACGAGGGTTGTTGTGTGGCAAATGCCACACGGAATATTCAAAGAGCGAAAGCAACACCTCGATGTCAATCATGCTTTATTGTATTTAATTCTTTATTTGTATTCCCAAGGCGCAACTTATTTTTAACCATAACTGACCCAAGTGTGTGTACTAACATTGTAATACGTCCCCACGAGGACCCCACACGGGGAAGGTCCTTTAAAAAGGTAACCAAATTCAATTTAAACGTTACACAAAATCGCTTTTACCTTTGTCCGTTTCTGCTTTTGTGATTTTTTGCTTTACGGGTTCGTTAACCTAGCCCGAAGGTTATGAAATATTTGGCAGAAATACCAAAAGGTAGAAATAACCACTAAAGTTGGTAATTAAAAGGTTTCGTCGCTGCAAATATTTAATATTTTAATTTATACGAAATTCAATAAATCGAGAAAACGGAATCGTTCGAAGTGAAAAAGCAGGAATCGCAGCGGCTCAGTGATTTGAGAATGAAGATGAAATAACTTTATAAGCAAGTGGTGGAATCGGGATGGGGGCCCAGGATGTGGCATCGATGATGAAAGATCGGCGCTGTGGCCAGGTATTCGTTTAATTTACATCGTTCTTGTTGCTCCAGCTCCAGCTTCAGCTTCTGTTCCTGTTCCTGCAGACGCGCCGGCGTTTAGAGTGGAGTCCCTCGAGAGGAGCCTAGAGGAGTGCCGATTGCCGAGTCCCAAGTCGAAAGTTAAAGTTAAAGTCACATTTTTATACCTGTTAACTGGTGAGAAAATGGGTATTTTGTATTTGTTAAGCAGGATGTGACAGGAAGAAGAAGGAATATTTTTATATTTTTAAATATCTTAGAAGTATTGGGAAGACTTGGATCTAGAATATAGGGTATACATATATTCTAAGAAATTCCAATAAAAGTAGAAAAAAGAAGCATTGAGGGTAATGCTTAAACTAAGGAAATTCCGTTGGCTTTGTGATTTGTTTATATTGATTTCCGAGTGCCTTAATGTCTCTCAGTGCCGCTGCCTATGCAATACTGTCTTTAGAAACTATTTAAAGCTTAAAATAGAATATTTTATAGACACATAATCACTTTATAATAAGAAGTAAATCTTTATAACTATCAAAACCCCGACTTTCCTGATTACAGGACACCTCCTAGTCGTTTCCTTTGACTATATCAAACCCACAATTCTCTCTTCTGGTGCGATTGGGCTGCATTCCATAGTCATAAGGCCCATGTCGGCTGCGGCGGCCCCAAGAAATATCTTTGGGCATTAGGTTGCGCAGGAATGCCAGCGATTCGTGGCAAATGTATTGAGCTGCATTTAATAATTATGATGGGGACGTGGTCGCGGACAGAGGACACTCTCAGACCTCAGACTTTTCGGCTGTTCTGTTCCGCCTAATGGATATGTCAGACAGCGACGACGACGGCGACGGCGACGGCAACTGGCGAGCGGCTCAGTGTCATCTGCTCGCCCATCGGGAGCAGGAGCAGGAGCAGCAGGGGGAGCTGGTTCTGTAGGAGCTGTAGCATTTGGACGCGGCTACTGTTTGGTCAGCACTGCGCATATTAATCAACGCAGCGAAGGCGCAGAGCTGGCAGGAGAGCGAGCATCCTCATCATCATCGTCAACCCCAGCATCGTCAAGTGATACGCGGCACGGAACATGCGTGAAATCTTCTGGCCAGAGAAAGATTAAGCCAAGACAGAGGCGGTCAAGAGAGGGGTTTAAATAAACTGAAAATAAGGAAAGGATATTGATATAAAGAAAAAGATTTAAATGATTCCCAAATATTTTAAGGGGACTTTAAGAAAGAACAAAAATTAAGAAAAGGTGTTGATACTTCATAAAATCATAATTTTGGAGGATTGTAATGTTTTTTTGGTTTAAAAAAATATATAAAATGAATTATATTTGGCTATAAAATTATATATAAAATGAATTATATTGGGCTCAAGATATTTTTTTAGAAAAAAGAAACAAGTTTAAATAATTTCAAAATGTTTGATGGAAAGTAAAATATTTAAGGGAAATAAAAATAAAAGTTTAGAAGAGATGCAGGAGATAGGTAAGGAACACATCATTTGGAATGTTGTTATGTTTTTTTGGGATAAATAAGTAAGAAAAATGTAATAAACACATCTCTCTGAAAAGTTTTTATATTTTTTGGATAAGTAAATGTAAATTACAGAACACATTATATAAGGTAATTTAAAAATATTTGTTTTAAAAACATTTCCAGAACCCAAAATAATCTGAAACCTGGTAAGTCACTTTCCTACACACTTCCCTACAATCCCCTAATACTCCACCTCTGTCCTTCCTGAACTTGTGTGTATACTTACCTGTGTGTGCTCTGGACTTTTTGCGACAGTTCCACCAGTCGTGCCACTTTTGATATTGCCATCGCCACGCAAAAAGTGTGAAATTGTCGGACTACTGGCGGAGGAGCAGCCACCAATTGGACGAGGAGTAGTGCGACTCTCAAGCGGACGTTTCGCCTGCTGGTTTAATTAAGTCATTAACACCAGGACTGCCAGTGGGGAACTTCTTGTCTCCATCTTCCTTTCACTCACCTCTCCCACTCTTCACCTCTCAGGCTCTTTGTCCCTGGACACAATATCGAATTTGCCATATTTGGTCAAAATAATCGCACCGAAAATGGTCTGTGGAAGCGATACTGCTGCCCATAAATATATAAATTATGCATGCGAGTTTCAGCTAGTCGTGACGGGACGGAACGGGGGGTGTGTTCCATCAACCAGGTAGCACATCCATCAATTGCGAATGACATGTCGCTGCCATGAGAATCGCATTTGGAATCGGAATCGGAATCGGGGCTGTCTAACAAGCGCTAAGTGGATAATTACTGCGATAGCTGCCTGCCAGCTCGGATTGTCTTAATCGGTGCTAAAAAGCATCATTATACTGTGCATACTCCCAGTAATCACCACTAATGATCGATGCTCTGGTTTTGCATGCGCCCGTCGATCGTTGGGTGAAGAAAGACATCGGATTACAGTGGAAGCTCACTAGGGGGTAAGCTTCAAACGTGGGATAAGAATGAAAGAAATATGAGTTTTGTTTTGATTTATAAATTATTGATCAGATTTTAATCAGCTTAATTATTTATTAAAAGAGATTTACTTATATTTCTCTAAGTAAATGTTAAATTTATTTAATTCTTCAGCTTAATAATTCCGTTTTGTGCCTATGTCCAATAAATATTTGAATTATAATATTTATTATCTAAGATGGAGTTGGAAAGCTTTTAAATGCTATTAGTAAATGAAAATTGTCATGGGGCCGTGGAATTTATAAATATGGGAAGTTTTATAAAACAAGCCTCTTTTGAGTTAAAGGCATTTATGCTCGATATCCTTATATCAAGTATAAATTAATGAGAAATTATGTATTTAGAATATAAATACCTATCTTTAATTACCATTTGACAGCGAGAAAGTCATTTCAGTAAATTTTTTTTTTAAGCAATTTAAGATCAACAAAAGCCTTTAAATTGTACATTATACCAAATTGTTTTGATTAATAATAATATATATATAATGTTCTCCGTGTTTTCGATTTGAACTTAATTTTTTTATTATGGCAATGTTTATATAAATACAATTTTTAGGGAATTCGGACCTGTAAGAAGCTTTTTTGATCTAAAATTGCTATAAAACGTTACTATTACCAGCTGTTTCTTGACAGCAAATAGTAATTTGTAGAGAGATACTTTCTGTAAGTCTAATATCCACCCAAGACAGTTTTCACTGTGGTGGCATAAAGAAGAGCGCTCAATTATAAACTAGCCGTTGACGGGCTAGAGGTGGAGTGTCAATTAATGATCCCTCTCCTTCTCCACCTCCACCTCCTTCTCCTCCTTCTTTTTCTCCCTCTCATCTTCCTTCTCCATTTCCCGCTTCCTCGCGCTCTTCTGGGCAACAAAGGAAACGTCAAACAGCGCGTCAAATGCGCAATGAGCTTAATTCGATGCGCCTGCGCGCCACTTACTGCCTACTCTTTCTCACACCCGCAGCGGCCCTATGCCCCTCCCGTTCTCACGCGTCCGTCAATTGCCGTTGATTGCCTTTGTTTTACGAGCAAAACAGTGATACACTGAAGAAAAATATTGGCAAATAAACTATAAATAAATTTGAATTGTTTTCAGAGAGAGTTCGGGTGAGAGTTTGATTAATAAGATGAGAATTATTTCATGGAATTAAATTTATATACTTGTAATTTTTCCCTGTGTAAGCAAGATGGAGATAGCGACTCCTCTCATCCTCTGCCCCCCTCTCGCACTCCACCTAATTGAACGGGACCGCTTTGTTGACATTGCCGTACTTTGTGCGCTCTACAGTACGTAGAATTATAAATTGATGTAACGCCCACCCAGGGCAGCTACCTTTTGTTTTTTTTCGGCCAGAGGGAGCGATCACCTTCTTCCGACCATTCTTCTTGGCCATGGCTCATTAGGAGTGGTCCGATGTTGAGTTGTGGCTGGAATCGAAATAGAACTGTGCCACACAGCCCGGCTATTAATTAGATAAGTATCTTGAGAAATTGCCCATTTTCAAATAGTCGGCGAGCATTCGCGTAATTAGATTTGCTTTTCACAACATTTACGTTTGGGCGCGCCCAAGTGGAGTGGACGGAGTGGCTTCAAGTGGACCGGAGGTGGGGCAGGAGACGTAGTTGGAAGGTGCTGAGCTGGGGATAGAGTGGAGCCAAGTGCGGCCCAGGTCAAGACGTTCATACGCGTGATGGGAGCGTGAGAATATAGTTACAAACAATTCAAAGTCCAAAAAAAGAAAGTTCTTATTTGTTATCTTTGTTATTTTCTTGTAATTTTATATTTTATGATGTGAACTAAATAAAAAAAATTATTTGGGTAAAAATTGCCTTGACCAAGTGTTGCAGAAAAAATGTTAATTTTTTGGACTCTACACGGACAGTACTGTAGAAATAAACCTTCATGTGGCGACCGTGAACTTATCCTATTAACACAATGTTTTATTACATTTATTTTCTCTAAACAATGTTTTAATGGTATACATATTTTGACTCATTTCATTCCTCAAAATAGTATCTGTTTTCAAACGGCAGTTTTTTTAAGATTCATTCATGAATCCCTCATATTACAAATATTATCTTAAATGAAAACCTTAAGGTTGAGACTGTCAACTCCTTCCAGGAATAGTTAATTTTAATATTTTATTTGTCGGAAAATATAACCGTAATGTAAATTTGGCAAATGTGATACTTTAAAATGGTAACCAGCATTGTACAGACAGTATTGTAGAGATAAATTCTAATGTGGCGACCGTGACAACTAAGACATATATATGTTTTTACACATTTGAAATCGTGAAATAGTATCTTTATTTTATTTTAATGAAATCGTAGTATAAATATTATTCTTATAAGCAGTATAAATGATGTATTAATTTGCTAATAAGTGACATATTAAATATGTTTTTTAGATACTTATGATAATCTTGCATGAATATCCAAAACAATATAGTTAAAAAGCACATAAAATATAATTTTTATTACCTGCTTTAAAAATTGAATAATTCACCAAATAAAAGTGGTCAAAACTATTGTGGCACGAGTGTCTACTCAATCAACGATCACGCTCTCACCTCTAGCGCCCACGGGTCCGTGGCCCGTTGATTGCATTTGGCGGCAGCGACTCAACTAACTTGGGCGATTAATCATCGCCAGAGCCGCGTCCCGGGCCGGGCTCGGATCCCGAGCAGAGGCTACTGACATTAGCCGGCCATGTGTTTATGCCGCTTTGCGGTTTGTCGCAATTTATGAGGTGATAATTATTCATCGCGAGCCGCAGAACTGTCATAATATTGTAATTAACATTGGGCCAGCAATGAAATTAAACGCATTTGATTGCATTTGCCGTTGTGTTGTGTCGTTGCTTTCACCCTGGCCAACCAGGGGATTATGGCCATTAGATCCGGCCATGTCCAGACCAAGTTGGTTTCCTTATTGACTTCAAAATCCAAAGCGGAAATGAGACAAAGCCGCAGTGGCAGAGCAGACCAAGTCAATCGATCGATACCGTCGTCCTGCCACAGAAAAAAAATCTAGGAAAAAATGTGTAGTGTAGAAAATAGGAATACAAATCGAATTGCAAAGCTGTAAACTAATCACGAAAAAGGAAGCAGGCAAAAGGCAGTAAAACGAGAGGACACTCGGTATACAGTCAACTAAATCCTTGGAAATAGGAGAAGCGATATAGGATATTCTTTAAGAGATTTGAGGTTTCCAGAGATCTGTGGATAGGTTTTGATTCTTTCTAGCAAGCAGCTGCCTTAAATATATAGTTCCTACCATGATCGCTTATTAATAAACTTGCGGATTATCATAATTAGCTTTGTTAATTTGCACAAATATGGTAACCTAATTCCTACGGAACAAACTAACCCCTAACTAATGGGAAAGTCCTCACCCTCTGGACTATGTAAATTGACTCATCCGAATAGTCAGTGGACTCCGACTGAGTCTCAGATTATGCCAAATGCCGTAATTCGAACTCAACGTGGAACCCAAATGCTTCCACCTTGTTTCTACTTTTCCCCTGAATCTCCTTTTTTTTTGCTGTGAATGGAATTTATTGTATTGTGCCTGGGATCTGCCTCTGCTAATGGCATAATGCATATAGTGCTACCTTCCCTGAATCCGGCACAACAGTAACTGATTTTTTAATTTCATTATGGCGCACAATAGGCGTTACGGCAGCGACCCGACCCGTTGGGCAGGATCTGAGGGCAGGCGCAGGATCAGGCACAGAGGAGGTCGAGGAAGGAGGCAAATTGTTGCCATTTAATGTGGCTGGCCGGCTGCCATTGCATGGCCTCTGGATGGGCGTGAGCCTGCTGCCTCCAGGAACATGCACATATAAACCATATAATGTGCGCAATTTCAATTTATTTGTATTGCAGAGTCGGGTCGCTGGAGTGGAACCCGGGGCCCTGCTCTGCTCTGCTCTGGGCCGGGCCCTTGCGGAGTGCTCTGCTAACACGGCCTTTGTGGCATTCTGATTCTGTTGCCACTCGGAGGGTGGTTTGCTGCTGCCTGCAGACCAAAGTGGGCGGAATGGAGTGGGCCAAGGGAGTGGGAGTGAGAGTGGGAGTGGTTTCTTACGCCCTGGCGACGCCATTTCCAAAAGAAAACATTACAAATTCAGCGAACAGGGACGTAGTTAGGTGTAACTGAGGGGGTTTTCTGGAGGTAATTGGTTTTATAATATAAAAAAACATTATAATAAACACATAAAATTATTATATAAAATTATGAGAGTTCATATCAATTTACTGCCAAAAATTAAATAAGAAATTATTTGCTAAAGAAATAGTAAAAAAAACCTCATATTTTAAGATTCTTAGCAGAGTTCAGAGTGGTTAAGGCTTACATTTTAAATATTTTCAAAAGAGACAAGAAAGAAAGCTAAGTTCGTTTAGCCAAAGTTTGTATCCCCTTGAAATTTGCAATTCGATCTGGGAATTTAGAATCGATCAAAACTAAGCTAAGAATGGCTTAAATGAAATTAGAAAGCTTTTTTGAGGTTAAAAAATCAGAATAACGATTTTAAACTTTAACAAATATGATCATTTTTATTTATTGAGAATTTTACAAAATTTATAAACAATTTCCAATACAGAATTTAGAAAATAATGTTAATTTTGGCTAGATCGCAGGGCTAAAGATGCTGATCAAAAATAAGTATAAGTGTTGGAAATGACCCCTTAGTGGGTTGCAAACTTCTGATTAAAAGTATAAAACCCTGCAAAGGAATAAAAAATAAAGAATTATATATTAATATCATTCCAAAAAAAGCATGAATATGCTATATATTTCAGAGGAAAGCCACAATTTTTTTCATTAGTATTTAATGCTTTAAATTCCATTCGATAATTATAATGAAAACCCGGCCTTAAATGCAGAAACTTTTTGTATGCCTTGATTTTTCTTCTGTTATGAAATTCTTATCCCAACCTACTACTAAGCTCCTTTTTTAAAAACTTGAATAAAAGAGCATATCATTCGAAATATAAGACATTTTAAATCATTAAATTTTTCTCCTAACCCTTGAATAATATATAAACTACAATTGCGTCTCTTCGAAAAATTAGACCCAATCCTCCGGCTGATTGCCGCTGCCAAATTGGACCCCCCTTAAAGTTGGCTGTACACCCCGGTGTTTAACCCCCCACTGCCGAATCCTTGGGCACAATCGCAATCAGCTCACGTACTCGATGTGCTACAAAATGACTTCCAGGCCATGTAACTGGCTGCTCTCTGCGGATGGGTCAGACGGAACAGATGGACCGGGATGACGCCCATTCGGGGTTCCTTTGAATTGAGTTCGGCATGAAGTGGGAACTGGCACCGGCTCCCCTGCTCTGCCCTGGTTTTCCCCCACTTCCCTCCACTCGATGCCACTCCAGTCGCCGGCCAGTGAACATGCTGGAAATCACATAATGTGTCATTTAATAATCAAGCTCAATATTGACAGCGACACAACGCAACAATGCAGTGTGGCAGCAGAAGCGGCAGAAACGGAGGGGACAAAAAGTAGTACAACAATCCCGCCATTAGGCATAAATTCATTTGCGTTTGTATGTACATTGCGTGTATATATTCGAGTGTGTCGCACAGCTGCCGCCATTGGCACAATCGCACATCTATGGGCACTCTTCACATTCATATGCTTCCCCGACTACGACTACGACCCCATCCCTAACCCCGAGTCGCATCTCACATCATCTCACAGCACATCATCTCATCGTACATCATCCCATGGCATCGCATCTCAATCGCTGTGTGTGAATAACTGCGGCCGGCTCTTCCTGCTCGCTGCCTGGAAATGGAATAAAAAAAGTTAAATAAACCTTAAATGAAAAATTCAACTCAATTGAATTCGTTAGCTGGAAATGTCGTTCCTCCTTGTTACTTCATCGCCATTCCCTGCAACATTCCCTTCTCCGGGGCTGATCATCGTCATCATCATCATCATCGTTGTCGTCAGTGCCCATCAATGTCATAGAGAGCGGGCCTGGAGCTGGACTCGCCATTGTTGGGCTTGTCACCGGCAATGTCCTGTGGCTCTGCCAAATCCCATCGGAAGGATGCCTTTTGAAAAGAGCTTTAATAGTGTTTGAATAGTTTCCGCTTAGGGATAGATACGGGGAATGTTTAAGAGGGGGTGGAATATGAATTTTTACAAATGTGATAAGGAATTAAGCTTTGGTAATTAATGAATTCATATTTAAGCCTAATTAATAAACAAAAGATTTATAATGTGATGAATGAATTGCAACAGATTTTAATAAGTTCAAAGTCCATTGAAGAATAAGTAGATTCCAATATTTGCATTGAAAGGTTTATATTCGAATTTCGTTTGGGTTTAAAATATATATATAAAATATAAATAAAAAAGTTAAAAGAAAAAAATTGTATTAATGTATTTAACCCAAATTAAAGTAAAGTTTAATTTTTAATCCTTAGATGTATAAATCGTTAGATGTATAATTCCTCAGATGTAAAGCAGACTTTATTTCAGTTCAGCCAAATGGTCTTATTTTAATTTATGTATTTATTATAATTCGCCATTATACAATAAATAAGTTTATTAATAAAAAAAAGTTCAGCAAAAATGTATATATTTTGTAAAATAAGAAATAATTCGGGATATGGCTAGTGTGTTTACGCAACAGAAATATTTAATAATAAATATAAGAGCAATTTTTTTGTTTGTTTTGTTTTTTTTTTATAATGATATTGATACGCTGGATAATTATTGATTGGTACTGTTTCCATAATTACCAAAATATTTTAAATAATATTTGAATCAGTCTAATGAATCCTTTATTTTTTTTGTTTATTGTTAAAAATATATTATACAAGTAATATCGTTATGTACTAAATAAACTAAACTGAATTAAGACTTGACAAATAATTATGAATTCTAAAATTTAAACGACTACAGAAATAAGTTAACAAGTAAATATACTTTAAAATGTTTTAGATTTAAAGACCCAAATATTCTATAAATCCTAATAAAATTTTAGCAATTTAGTTTTTACATTTAAAATTAGATAGTTAATAAAGTAAGATACTATTTGTTCTTATCCGAGCTTTCAGCTCTCTGTAAACCATAAAATATTGCCGATTTGACCCAACACCGGTAGTTGCTTGTTGGTACTTTGCCGTTGGTAGCTGGCAGTTGCCCGGCAGACAGGTAGATGGTAGGTGGTGTGCGTGTGTACCTGTGTTTTCTCACACAAAGGGATAATAAGATACTTTCCGAGTCCGCTCCACAATTGCGATGACGTCGGGCTGATGGTGATCGTGGCGATGATGACGGCGATGATACGGCAGAAATGAGCGGCGGCCCGAATGGATGCCAATGGAAAGCATCAGGAAGGGAGCAGCTCAGCAGAGCAGAGCGGGTCAGAGCGGAGCTGGAAGGAAGGCGGAGGCAAAGAAAAGAGCGCCTGTCAGCGCTACCGTGTGAGGCGGGGGTGTGTGTGTATGTGTGTGTGTGAGGAGCGACGCCCGACAAATTGCCATTTACACCACTTGCCAAGACAGCAGTTACAACTGTGGCGAGAGCGCAAACAACAGCAACGATAACAGCGAGAACAAGTGCGCACACACACAGTCACAGGCGCTATTTTTCGTGCAGTACCATTCATCAGTAGTTCATCAACACACATGTCGATGTTGTTGATGAAAAGTTGATGAATTTCCATATAAAAATACTTATGAATTTAATATGGGCATGTCCGCGATATTCTTCAACAACAATTCGTCAACAATTCATCATTCTTTAATCAACGATACATCATAAAATTGATCAACAATTTATATTTCTTTATTCATCAACAAAATTCATCATCTTTTATGAATTCTTTCATGAACAATTTTTGTACAAGACAAAGAGAGCGCGAGAGAGTCGGGTTTGACCCGAAGGCCAAATGAGATCGTCGGCTCGGTAGAAAGCGACGTTGGATGTTAATGAATCGTTGATGAATTTGGCCTATTGATGTAGAGTGGTACTGCTGCTTTTATTAGCATATTTCTTCTTAGCTTTTTAGCTATTTCCGCCCATGCAAGTCTGCCAACACTATATTTGTTTTATCTTCCCATATATCCGTCCGTATATATAGACCGTCCGACTATATATTTGTCCCGTTCTGGCGCGACGAGACGAAAATATGGCGGCTTGCAACTAGCCGAAGTCTGGGCGGGGCGAAAAATGCTCGAAATATATTCGTCTCGCTCTGGTGCGAGCGAGAGAGATATATTTTGTTGCTGCCGCGTCGCGGCTGCTGCGCAGCCGTTGCACATAGTCGTATCTCATGGATGCAGATACACGCGGCACTTTGTTGCTGCTGCTGCTGCCGCAGCAGCTTTGAGTAGCTGCCGTTGACGTATTTTGAATAAATTTTAATTGAATTCGCACAATGAAACTGTTTACTTAACCTGCCACTTTGCCAGATGAGCTTCATCTGAGCGCCAATGCAAAGATACGGTTACATAGCTCCTCCGCTCACCCGATTTTGCTACCACTCTTGTCTCCCTGCTCCTCCGCCGGCTGCATGCATACATACATATGTGTCGGTTACCAAAAATGAGCTCCCAGTGGAGCGGGGCTGTGCTTGGTCTTTGTTTTAATTACAGCTGCCGTCGGATTTGGTTTGTTAGCTGCTGTTAAATCTGCAGGAAGCCAGCTCTCCAAGTTTGCCGAACACATATAACCCAATTAGAGCCTGCTAGCGAGTGCCTCGCCAAAGTTATATTGATATTGATAAATAACAATGGCAGGCGCACCTAATGAACCATCGATTAAAATTCCTTCGATAAATGTCAGATTAATTAATCCGTTACCTGCCATCACACCAAGCATGGCATTAAAGGTGCTCAAGTGCGGATTAATCTGCTCAATTTAACACCTCGTTTAGTTGTATACTCGAAAATGTGATTTACAATTTGTAATACCATATTTGTTTATATTAAAGGAATATTTCTTATTAGTTAGAAGAAATACTAGGAGAATATTTGTTAGATTTATATTTATAATATTAGTTATGAGCCTGCTAAATAGTGGAGTAATTTACGACCCTATAAAGCATATTTTTGATCACCATTAACAGCCGAGTTGTTCTGGCCATGTTTGGACGAAAAAAAATGTACTCAATTTTTTAGAAATTTTCTAAGGGGTTACATCGTCAAAATTGTCAAAAATAAAAACAAAAAAAAAAATAAATATATATTTCTTTTTAATTTTTGGATTGTAATGCTGGTTTCTTAATTTAATAAAAATTGGCTTAGAAAAGCTTTCCAAATTGAAATTAATGCATTTTTGGCTGAGTTATGATCGATTTTCATGCAATGGAATATAATATTTAGCTTCTCGAAGTTACCTTCCTTTCTTGTTTTATTTTAGGAAACTATTTAGAATGAAATTTAAGCTGGTACAACCTCATACAACTTTAAATAAAATATTATCAAGCCAAATTACTATATATTATATTATATATTATTTTAATTAATATATAGAAAACGATGAAACCCTTCTAAAACATCTACATATATGCTTCAAAATCATTCTATGTGAAATCGTTTTGATTTATTTCTGGCTACTGTAACTTTTAATCTTCAAAAGAAACTGTAATTCGTGCGATTAATTAATTAATTAAATTAAGCATGAATTATAACATATTCTGTTTATCTCTACTCTTTCCTAACCAACGAATTTCCATAAATTTATTTTTGAAAGTAAGAAGTTATACAAATTTAGATTATCAGTTATTTTATATTAAATCCTAATTAAATAACATAATCTGAAGAGATGAACAAAACAAGGAAAATATGACTTGTACCACTCATATAATGCATATTAAAATTAAAATAATTAGGCATACTATAAATCTCTATACTCATATCTTTCTCTCATTCTGTACTATTAAAAAATTAAGTAATGCGATAACTCCCAAGTACTTGACACCATTTACAGCACTCGTAGCTCCTGGGAACATCAAGTAAATAAGGAAATGCAGAGGGACCCAGCTCCTTGTGGGGGAAACCTCAGCTTCCGGTGCGCTCCGAATCACGTGTCAGGTAAATGTGGCGCACAACACTCCTTCATTAAGTTAATAACAGTTTTCTAAGTACAAAGTGAAATGGCGAAATTCCGCTTCACAATTTTTTTTTTTTTACAGACCTCGAAACCCCTGCTGCCCCCTCCCCCGGCGATTTTTGTGAGGCAACTGCAACTGTAACGCTGTAATTTGGCATCGCTTTGCCTTTTGATTCCTCGACGGTTTTGTTTGGTTTTGAATTACAGCCGCCAAGCCAGGTCTCTCTCAGCCCTCGCCCACCCTCACCCCCATCCTCACCCTCGTCGAACTGTGTTTTACATCTTGATTATCTTCCGTTTGTTTATACAGGACTCACACACACACAGAGAGGCACCGTACCGCGCAAGGACACCCCACCATTAGCCTTGGCAGGAAGGAAAGTGAAACACAATTTCCATTCAAATCCATTCAAGGATAAGAAGTCAATCAGTCTTCAAAGTGTAAAGGATTTTGCACTTTGTCAAATTCAAAGTCCGACCTTATGCTGATTCTACACTGAAAGAAATGGGTTCATGGATTGATAATATTTTTAATAATTTAATTTTTTATTTTCAAAAATTTTTATATAGATATTTAGGTATAAAAAATATATAATAAAATTCAAATTTATGTCAAAATAATAAATTAACTTTATGTCTCTAGTTTGTTTCGGTAAAGAAAATAAATAATTTATAAATTTTTCAAATATGAGTAAAAAAATCTATTTTATAATATTCTTAAACTAAATAAAATAATAAATCCACCTAAAACCTTTTTTAAAACCTAATTTCAAAATAAAGTCTTTTTCCTTCTTTTAATAGAAAAAATGTCTTTTATAACTTGATAACTTTTAAACCAAATTTTATTTTATTCCTTGAACTCTGTCTATCCCAAATTTATTTCACTCTTTGATCCTTTATTTAATCACTATTTTTATCCCAATTTCTTACTGTGCCTCGAACAACCTCTCGTCAGTGTGTCATAAGCCACGCTGCCACAGAGTAAGAATCAGACTAAGCCCGCTCCTGCTCCTGCTCCAGCTGACTGTGAACTTAATCCAAGACCCGAGAAACAACCCCAAGACGTTGGCCAAAGGAATATCAAATTGAAACTGTGCGTACCGGCTGAAAGGCGTCTTGCTGGCACGTGGCCATGGGTCCTGCCTGGTAAGGATCCAGCCAGACTGCTGGCTGGACGCTGGCGGGGAATGGGTTGAGCTGGCTGTTCTTCAATTACCCTTTCGACGACGCTCGCTCCCATACTCGTATTATGATAATCGCATCCTAATTGCGAGAAAATTACGCCCACGTGCGGCTGTAACCTGATCAGGATTGTCATCAAAGGCAAAGACTGGAGCAGGAAGAGGATCTGGAGCTGGAGCAGTCAGCTGACAAAGCATTGCCAAGGCCAAGGAACGCTTCGATGGATGCTAAAACATGACCCGTGTACACTTTACTCGTAAGATAAATAATAACGAATATAAAATCAACAATAAATCAATTGACAAAGCATTTTGAGGTCTGCTAAACTGAGGTCAGAGTTTGGCAGGGTCTAAGGTAGTAAACTTTCTTTTTTAAGCTTTTTTTTTTATATAGATTAAAATGAGAAGGTAAAAGATAATACAAAAATATATATCACATTTTAGTTAAGACTACCTGTCATCCGCCTAGATAAGCTATTATATCATCAGATCCCTTGAAAAGGCGTGTACCGAATTCAGTGTTAACTTAATTACGTTATAATGTAACATTTTTTATCTTTACAACTTCAAACCCTTTTTAAATTTCATAAATTTCGAAACCCCAATAGTTTCTTTAAATCGCTTGCATAATTTCGTTATTTCGGCAAGCCGAAAAAATTAATAACAATTCGGAAATTTTAGGTGACTATTTTTATTAGAATAAAACCCGGAACATAGAAATCTAAATTTAAAAACTAAATTTTTTTTTAAACTTTAGACAATTTTTATGATGTCTTAAAATTTTAAAACCTTCCCGACTTCGTATTGTTTTGTGGTTATACTATTTCGAAACCTTATCGTATAATATTCCAGTTTTTCAACATAATTCCTGTAATACAAATTTTTTTAGTTTTATCAATAGTCAAATTCGTAATTCTAAGCTGATATAATTACGAAATGCAGTATATAGAAGTTGAGATATCTGTTTTGTGTTGATTATCACAAGCATTTATGTCCATTAGCCATTGGGTATATATAAAGAAATAAATTATGGAAATAATAAATATCCGATTATATATTTTTCAAAATTTAAGTTGATTTTGATGATAAGCAGTGCTTACCAGTGTTGCCAGTATATAAGAAATTATAGGTGGCGACGAAAAGTGTGGCAACGATAGAATCATTTTTATGGCAAAATTTGTATAGCCGCACTAAACATTACAAGCAGTAATAGCAACACTTTTATAGCAAAAGTAAACTGCTTTGCCCTATAAGGAATTAATATAAGCAGTTTTACACTGCTTTATATAGTTTTACACTTCTTTTATTCTTTGTGAACTTCTTGCACTCTGCTTTGTCTCACTGCTTGTTAGTACTGCTTTAAAAGCGACATCTACCGGCAGTCCACAGCACTGGGAGCTTGAACTTTTATCAAAGCTGGTCACACTTCAGAAAATTTTAATAAACAAAATATAGAAATTAAACAAATATCCAGCATTGCAAAGGTAAAAAAATAGGACATTTTTATTGTTTTTGGTTTAGCTTAACTTAGTAGTTTTGAATTAGTTTAGATGCATGGTCCATCTGCCATTTAAACACTTCTTTAAGCACTGCAAAATGTGAAATTAAGAAAACCCCAAAAGTATGCACCTTTTTTACCGAATCGCCTGTTGGTAATCGCTTTAATGTAATAAAATTATATAAATAATACAATATAAAATATGTAATATAATTAAAATAAAATCATTAAATATAATAAATAAATTTCACCACCCAAAAGGCATGTTTTAAACTATTGCTGAATTTGTTTAACACATTTAAAAACTGTGTGTTTGATGAAAAAATAAGAAACCACACTTCTTTTTATTTTATTAAAATATTACAGTCCTTATAATTATTATTAGCAATGATATATGTACTTCGCTTATAAATAACTTGGATGTTTATTATTCTTTCGGTTAGCCACACTTTTGGAAAGTATATAAACTTATTTCAAATCAAACACGACTTTCGTGGCACCGCTGATGATGTACCCACGTTCTGGCTGCAATGATTTACCTTCCGAAAAAATATTTTTTACTTTTACAAGTACTATAAGATTTGTTAGAATTGTAAGATTTGTAGAGTAATTTTTTATATTTACTGCTCAAGTTGGACTGTTTCAGTGCAACTCACACTTAGCCCGCCATTAAATTCTCCTAGAGATGTTATGCTCTTGGCTGCTCCGAGAAGCTTTTGCTGAGCTTCCGAAAAGCCACCCCCATGGAGTGGCGACTGGCGACTGGCAGCTTAAGTCGAATTTCACGCCGAGTTTACCTCAGTCCGCAATCGTCGGTTTTGCCAACCAAACGTGCTTCATTTTCTATCAAACGACGCTTCGCACACCGTTCCCTTCCGTACACCTTCCGATTCCGACTCCGAGTCCGGATCCGAGACCAGGATTGGGATTCAGCTGATGGTGAATCGGGGCTCGCCAGTCGTACAACGCGGAGAATGCAACAGGATTAGCAGCAGGGGGATAGCCAGCCACTAAGGAGGGATCCAGTGAGTCTGACAAATGTAACGGAATTCGGTGGCACAACGCTAAGTGGCAAAAAGTGGAGCTAAAGGAGTGCTTGATTATCGTGGAATTTTAATAGTCAGGAAACGGAGCTCAGAAGGAGCAACAAATACCAGAACAGGACGAGGGAAATATACAAACAAACGCGAGCTTGCTGGCCATTCAACAACCTCCTCTCGACGCGGTTGTATCGATTTTCCGTTACATCGTTATACACACACGCACTAACCCACTTCGCACTTGGCCCACTGCCCATTACGCATACGCCCCGTTGCCACCCCCAAAAAGAGAGAGGGGCCACCGCACACTCACACACGCAGCTGGGACTCCCCTGGCCCACAAACCGGGAAAGAGAAGAGAGGAGAGAGAGAACGAATTTGTTGCATCTCGGCGGCACTGGAAGCATGTTTCATTTGGCACTCGCTAGCCGCGGACGGACTAACCATTTAGGTGAGCAGCAGGAGCCGGAGCAGGAGCAGGAGGAGAGTCCAACTAAGGAGGAGGAGGAGAAGGAGGAGCACCACTAGTAGGGGACGGACAGCTCAATTGCGGGCAATTTACGAGCATAGTTAATCCGCGGGCACACAACCCAAATAAAATCGCGCATTGTGCGCTTAATTCGCCGCTGCTGGTGGTGCTCCGGCTCCCTCCATAGAATTCAGAACCCAGAACCCCCTAAACTCTTGTCTGTTTTCCTCCCACACACAGGGCTACAGCAATAGCCATTGTAAATAGCAGTCATCATTAGCATCAGAGTTGGGCGACAACCGCTTGCCATCCGGGACTTTCACTCTTTCGCAGAGATCACCCCCCGAAGAGAAACCCCCCGCAAACGAGAGAGATCGCGTTCCACCAGCCAGCAGGTGTTCAGCATGGCGAGGCTTCAGCTGCAAACGGGACAGGTGGCGACGACCGCGGCGGTGGTGCTGCTGCTCCAGGGGCTACTCCAAGTGCTGATGATGGGCCAGGCAATGGCCCAGGGACCGCCGCCGCTGCAGGTGTGCCCCGAGCAGGGTGAGATCTCGCCCTGCATCTGCACGGTGAAGAAGAACGGTCTGGACATTCTCTGCGAGACCACGGATTTGGCGCACATCACCAAGTCCATGGGCACGCTCAAGGGCAAGAGCCCGATCATCTTCTACCTGAAGCTGCGCCACAACAACCTGCCCAAGCTGCAGGGCTTCGTCTTCCTGGCCCTGGACATCCGCCACCTGACCATCCACAACAGCAGCCTGGCGGCCATCGAGGAGAATGCCCTCAGCTCGTTGGGTAAGCAGATGACTGGGAAGAGTTTTACTTTGGTGGCTTCATGGCTTACTTTTTTGCTCCCTAGGCAATGGACTCACCCAGCTGGATGTTTCTCTTAACCAAATGAAGACGGTGCCCTCGCAGGCCTTGCAGCATCTGTTCCACCTGTTGATCTTGAATCTGAACCACAATAAAATCACGGTGATTCACAACAATGCCTTCGAAGGCCTGGACACTTTGGAGATTCTGACGCTCTACGAGAACAAGATCACACAGATTGAACCCGAGGCATTCCGGGGACTCGAGGGGTAAGCCTTTGGATACCTTTTCCTTTGTATTGTAATAATTAATTGTATTCTGTTATCTTTCAGAAAATTAAAGCGTCTCAATCTGGGCGGCAACGATCTGAGCAGTGTTCCCCAGAAGGCTCTCTCCATTTTAGACACGCTGAAGAAGCTGGAGATACAGGAGAACAAGATTCGAACTATAAGCGAGGGCGATTTCGAGGGTAACTAACTAGGGAATATCCTTTCTTTTGGGATATGTTAAAACTACATACATTTTTCTTAGGCTTGCAGAGCTTGGACTCATTGATTTTGGCCCACAACATGATCACCACCGTGCCTGCCAATGTCTTCTCCCACTTGACTCTGCTCAACTCTTTGGAACTAGAGGGCAATAAGATCAGTGCCATTGACAAGGACGCCTTCAAGGGGCTGGAGGGTAAGGTTCTAGCTTGTTAGTTAGAATGAATTAACTTTTAAACGGTATCTCTCTCATCTCCACAGAGAACCTGCAATATCTGCGATTGGGTGATAACCAAATTCACACCATTCCCAGCGAGGCATTGCGTCCCTTGCATCGCCTTCGCCATTTGGATTTGCGCAATAACAACATCAATGTTATTGCCGAAGATGCCTTCACTGGCTTTGGAGATTCCCTTACATTCCTGAACCTGCAGAAAAATGAGTAAGATTTGCGTGCTTTTAA
>VNJS01014274.1:0-14310 GCA_008042575.1 Drosophila watanabei | reverse complement strand
TCCGTCTGTCCGTCTGTCCGTCTGTCCGTCTGTCCGTCTGTCCGATTATACGCGAACTAGTCCCTCAGTTTTAAAGCTATCTGAATGAAACTTTGTAGATAGTCTTCTATATACTCTCACTCGTTCATAAGTCGGAACGAGCCGGATCGGTCAACTATATCATATAGCTGCCATACAACCGATTCTTAAATTTGTTGAAAAAAAATTATAACTTGACTGTTTTTTAACATATCTTGATCAACTCTCGGCTATAAGCTATATATATTATTCTAGATTTTCGGATTTAATTTTATAAAAATCGGACTACTATATCAAATAGCTGCCATAGGAACGGTCGTGAAATTTTCAGAAAAAAAATTATAGCTGTGTCAGTTTTCAACATAACTTTTTGTACTTTGGGATACAAGCATTATATATTATTTTAGAATTTTGTTGTAAATTTCATAAGAATCGGACGACTATATCATATAGCTGCCATACAAACGATTGGTAAACGTGGAGAAAAATTAAATTTTACTTCACCTGTAAAATGTGAAAAAATGTAAAAAAATGTAAAACTGTAAAAACTGTATGTATATGAAAGTAGTTCATTTTATATTATATTAGGATACATTATAATTTATACAATCGGAATCTGCAAGGGTATACCAACTTCGGCGTGCCGAAGTTAGCTTCCTTTCTTGTTATTAGTAGTCATTAATAATTTTATTGGATTTGCCTGGCAACTTTCGGTTGCGGTTCGTTAATAAAGACATAAACGCGAGTTATGCGGCTCGGTGGTATGGGTAAAGCATATTTTTTAATTTATGAACCGTTAATTTCAACAGAAATTGCCAGGATTAAAATTTAAAAAGCTGAGTGAGCTTGATTAAAAGTCATCGCACGGTCTGAATTGGCTTAAAACCATATTGGGAATACATTTTTTTTACCAACAACTTTTATTTTGGAAAGTTCTCACTGTAATATTTTTGATACATCCAAGTTTTGATTAGTTTCCATAAGAATAAAAAACTTAATCATCAAGTTTTATGTTTTCATATTTTTACATTTTTAATATTAAAAACTTCAATTTAAAGCAACCTAATCGCAGAGTACACTGTTCTGCAAACAATTCCCCAAAAACCACTCTAAAAGTTTAAGGCTTATTTGGCTGAATTGCCATACATTTATCTAGACATTTCATTTGGTCCATAAGCCTTGCCTATTGCCTTAGTTTTTATCTCGGCTTTTGCCACAAATTGCATTCAAATGCAAACCGCAGGAGTCACATTAGGATGCACGGAGTCGTAGCCCGATGCGGCCATACTTTGTCTTCTAAAACCTCTCCGCAAAGTCCCCTACCTACCCCTGCCTCTGTACCCCATCTCACCCTCGATTTTTGGCCAAAATTGGAGCAGAATCAGTGTAGAAAGAGACAGCACGGCGCTGGGAAAGAGAGAGAGAGGGAAGACTGCATGGAGCAAAGCTAAATTTCTGTTTTATTGCGGTTTATGAAATGGTTCATAAATAAGCATATGTGTGAGAGAAATGCATTTAGCATGATGGTGTACGTGTACAGTACGTATCATAGCAATAAGGTATTAAATATACGCATATTCTAAACGTTCACAGATCAAACCATCTAATATTTAATAATATATTAAAGATAAATTAATGTAAAAGGTAGCAGAAAAAGTAAAATTTTCTTTAGATATTTAACCAATCTTTGATCTGGTATTTAGAGATACTCAGGAACATGTTTAGTATTACATAATTTTGCATTTAATATAATTCTTTCAAGCTTTAAAACATCACTTTTCTAGGTTCAAAATTTTCCTTTTTCCTCTGGGCCTTACAGCACCGTAACGCACATTACATGGTTAGGTATGTAACCCCAATTTACGTCAGCATAACTGAATTTTTGCGGATGTGGAAAACCGAGGGAGAAAAGAAGAAATGGCAGAAGGACACGTTGGGGGGATGTTGGAGATGGAAAACAAGTAAAATTTTACTACTGACTGAGTTTTTGGTTTTGCTTATTTCCTGCAACCAAAAACCTCACTCGGGAATCATTTGAAAACTTCACATTAAATTTCGGAAGCTCAAAGTGTTCCACTGCATTAAAAATTAAACGCCAATTTGAAATACTTTGTTATCGAAGAGAACGCCTTTCGTTGCCTTCCAGCGCAACAAAAGTTTTCGCCAATAAATAATGAAGAAAAATTTAATAATACTTTGCCGAGAACAAAACTTGGCCATTATCAAGCATTACCCGAAAGTTTGCTGTACAAATTTTACAACAAATTTAACATTAATTTGACAATTTACATCGCAACAGCCAAATGGCCGCGGGACAGCGACACAAACCAAATGAATGGCTAAGTGAGAGACCGAATGAATATTCAATTTCCAGCTTAAAGTTTGCCAAATTATCCAAAGTAAATATTTTTTTTTGTTTCCAATTTTCCAGCGGCGCTTTTTGATTGGAAAATTTCGGTTTGATTGGTTAAGCAGTGGAATTCAAATGAAAGTGCCACATTGTTTCTGAGAATTTAAGTTGGAAACTCTTGAATCTAAGAGATGGTGTTAATGATATTACTTACAAAATTGTAAGGGGTTTTATAAATTTGCTTTTATATTTTCTGTGATGTGATTTTATAGTGTAGAGTGGAGTGTATAATGATTCGCAAGAGATCAATTCTTCCGCAAGAGCCCTAAAATTTTATTCACCGAACCCAACCACTGTCCATCAATAACCCTTTATTTGGGCATTCAAGCACTCGTTATATTTATCACTGCCTTCCAAAAGCAACAACGAAAAATGGGAAATATGTGTGCACTTTCATTGATTGAACGCTGGTGGACTGAACCGACTGGACCTCTATTAGGCGCCCGTTCACAGAGTCCTATATCAAATTTCACATCTATATTTTACCAAAATTCGCATGCACAATTCCCAAAGTGAAAAATCCCCGCCGAAAAGGGAAATTGGAACAAAAAAAATGAGAAAAAAAAGGTGAGGCCAGACCATAGAGAGACCATAAATTTTCCACTCTGCCTACGCTCATTTGCACAGCGGATTAAAGGGTCTCGTCGGGGTTTTGCACTCCGCAACTCCCCAACTCTCGGTGTCTCACCCACCATTTATTATGCCTTTGCGTAGGGATTTTCTTGGTTTTCGTTTCGCTCTTTCTTTATGTTTTGTTCACTTCCCTCGTAGCGGAAAGCTTGCAAAAGTGATTAATGCAAAACTCGGACTGCAGGACTACAGGACGGGGCGCNCACAGCGGATTAAAGGGTCTCGTCGGGGTTTTGCACTCCGCAACTCCCCAACTCTCGGTGTCTCACCCACCATTTATTATGCCTTTGCGTAGGGATTTTCTTGGTTTTCGTTTCGCTATTTCTTTATTTTTTGTTCACTTCCCTCGTAGCGGAAAGCTTGCAAAAGTGATTAATGCAAAACTCGGACTGCAGGACTACAGGACGGGGCGCAGCGGACTCCCTGTCGATGACTCCCTGCGAAGGGACCAAACAAATTTGCCAGCGCGAATAGAAAACGCCGCACGGCTCTGGCATTTTTATTGAATTTCGAGCTCTGGAATGCGTCGTCTGGCTGCATGGCCAGTCCTTTTACCTGAAAGGGCTGCCACTGGGCGTGGAAGCTGGAGTTTTGACTACAGCTGCCCGGATTAAAGCATGAAATACTCCGAAAAGCGGCTTTTGGCGGCAAAGAGTACTCGGGACAGGTGGCAGCTTCCACAATTGAACCTTAAAGCTGAGATTCAGATGAAAAATAAAAGAGGAAAGAGTGACAGAATCGAAGTTAAAGTACCCTTTTTTTAAATTTTAATTTTTAAAATATGTATATTTAGTCCAGAAGTAAATGGTTAACTAAAGAATTGAAATGATTGAAATCTGGAAAAAATTTAAATTATTTAGTTGAAAATTGACTTAAATTATTATACTGTATACAATATTTTATAACTTATAACAAAACTTTGGAACAATTATCAGCTTTCTAATGATTTAATTATATTTTATATACATTAACTATTACCTCTAACCTTTAAGTCTAATTATTTCACATTAAAGCCTACATTTAAGCTGCCAAAAAATTAACTTAAGTTTAAAATCAATTTCCTACCTTTCCATTAACAAGTTTACTCGCATAGCTGGAATGCCTTCGTTTTAAGCCCAAAACAAACACATTTTCAATAAATACGAAACGAGCTCGAGACAATAAAATGTCAACCAAATCAGGAATCAAAGATTCCAGACCAGCCACACCCCCGGAGTCCTCTCAATACTGCAGAGGGGAGGCACTGGGTCTGATTCCTATCAAGCCATCAAACTGGCAAACGAGTCCTGTCGCTGGGGCTTAGACAAAAGTCAAAGGACCGGGGCCAAGTGTCAGTGACATCGACTGGGAAAAGCGGAAAAGCGGATGGAAGGCAAGGTGGAACCATCCATCCCCCTGGAGGTCTGCTCCATTTTAGCTGATGTTAGCCTGCATTATTGATGGTAATTTTAAAACGTGCCCTACAATATCTTACACATTTGCCGGATTTACAGTTTGCGTTCCGTCTAAAAAAAGGAATTCGGTAGAGTCGGCGGGGACCAAAGCTCACAGATGCCACCCCCAAATATATACCCTGTGTACACCTCTCCGCCCAATCTCCCTTTTGTTTCGTTCGATTGACGCTTATCTTAATGGACCAAACATATGGCAATGGCGACCCCGTGGAGCCGAGTGTCGAACGTGTTGATAATTTAAATAAGCTACTTTCCATCTCCATCCCCATTGCCTCCACATTGCGCATACGCAGCGTTCGCCCGCCAACCTGCCTGTCGTCGTAGCGATAAGCGGCGGTAAATGATTTTTCGATTTCATATTAATTTTCGCTCGTCAAATCCCAGGGAGATTTGTGCACGAGGCGTGTGCCGGGCATCATTAAAAGAATCCTTAGCATTTTTGCATGTATAGATTTTTGAGCCTTGGCAGGGAGTCCTCGTACTCTGGAGGAATTTACACAAATTCCGCAGATATTTGGTTAGAACAAGGGATGTGAATTGATTGCTAATAGATCTCTGAGAGGGTAACATTTAATTGATTGCTTTTAAGGGATCATCGGAATTCAGAAGTTGTTTACCCTTCTTCGATGTGACAGATATTAATAAAATTATGATGAACATACAACAAAAACATATGTATTTGCTACTTATGCTAATTTATATATTCCCTAAATCTGACCCAACATACTTTGCTATTTTTTTTAATTTGAACAGAGTAGATTTTACTTTTTTTTCTTTAAAACAAACCCAATTCGCATACTTTTCTCTTATTCGCAAATTAAAATTCCTTGCCGGCCTTATTAACAAAAATACCAAAGATGCCGAAGGGACAAACCGTCCGGCATATGTGCAATTTGAGCGTATTAAGAAAAGCCCAAAGACCAAGGAGCGCACACACAAAAATCAAATCAATTTTAATTTGGGGGAAACAAGGAGCCAGAGTAGCGGGGAAAATGCCAAGGCAAGCGAAAAGCTAAGGAAGGGCGGCAAAGAAAACAGAAGTCGGACGGGGACAGAAGAGCCAGACGACCAGGAGTCGCCCCACAGAGGGGCAGCAGACAACCCCTTGGTCCTGATACAACCCCTCGAATGTCTGTGCTTAGCATATGTGCATAAATCTCAGGGCAGGCGAGCCAAGGGGCGATATTCCGGCATTGGTCTTTAGAACAATCTAATAAAATGTCTAAACGCTTCAATGACAATTCGAGCATGTAAAATGTATGCACTGAAAAAAAAACATTCAACGTCAAATAAATTATATTATATAAATATAAGAAATACTCTAGATGAAGCCTTAACAATCTTACTAACTTTGTTTAATCAAAATCTAATTTGGATAGTGTTTTTTTTTCAGATTGAAAGGTGATTTTGCTCAGTGTCGGCATATACAGGAAAATACTGGGCAAGAAAATACGGAAATGGAAAGCATACATGTTGCATGTGGCGCTTAAACCTTGTTGTACACTCGCAATCAGCTTGGACCGCCCTTATTTCCCGCTCCGCCACCCTGAAAAGTAGGCAATAATCGTAAGTGAAACTGCGAGAGCGGAGGAAAATCTGGGGGAAGGGCTCAGTAGCTGACCCCTCAGCCGGGAAGCCCTTAAGACCTCCGCCTGCTTTAAGTTGTGGCGCTTTGTAATTGAATTAAATGAGATTTCAATATGCGGGCACATGCTTCAATGGATTGATTTTATCGGAACGGAAGGGGACTATCGATGGTTGGAGTTCGATTACATCTTAAAGTTTCTCCTTTGCTGCCTCGGGCTATTTAAATGGAAATCTGTGCCTGTAAATGTATTTGAATTTAATATAAACCCCTTTCACGTAATCCTCTGCACCACCTCAATGAGCAATTCAAGTTGTTATGCTTCATGGAACATGTACTTAAAATTCAGGTGACTGTTTAGGTTAATTAAACGAAAGGAAAATTAGGAACCAATAACTGCTTAATTATATAGTTGTTTTTAAGGTTCTTTGATGTGTAGTTGATTTAATAGTTAAATTAAAGATAATAATGCAATATAAATATTCCTCTTCTAAAGAAAACCCATTACAATTTTGTTTCTTCTTATTTCCCCAATTACTGTTCTTCATGATCTTTTGTCGTTCCGATTGTTCCATTTCAATTTGTTAACTTCATTGCTAACTTTAAGCGGACATTTTCCAACTTATTATTCAGTCTCTCGTTTTTTCTTGATAGCCAACATGCAAACTTCAATCAACACCAGCAAATATCAACTGACCAAATAGGGAATGGCTAAAAAACTTAGCTTTTCATACTGTCCCGCATTGTGTAATTTTTCAACTCGAGACTGACAAAAAGAAGTGCAGGAAACTCAAGGAAATCGGGAGGAAGAAAAGTGAGGGAGCAAAGGAAAAGTTTTTGTGACTTCTTATCGTTTCTTCTTCTGCGGTGAAGGTTTTTCGGTGCCATTCAGGGTTGAAGGGGTGCTGACTTTGACCATTGTTTTATTTACCTGGCCACCAACTTTCCTGCCTCAGTGTGTGTGTGCCAGTGCCAGTGTGCTTGCTTATTTATATCGCATGATTGAATCTTGGCCAACAGCAACTTTTTCTATTAACTTTAATGCCAAGCAACCAGCAGCCCCTAAAAAAGACTAACCAGGTGTGTCTCTGTGCAGGGTATCTCCGTCTGTCTCGCTGTTTTTGTCCCTGCCTCCACCTGTTCGAGGACCCCTGTCCCGAGTCCTTGGCTTTGCCAAATGAACTTGATTTTTATCGTTTTCGTCTTGCATTTCCACTTTTCTTTTTCCTCTCTAGTTTTGTGTGTGTGTGTGTGTATTGATTTCCGAAGTCTTCCACTTGACTTGACTTGACTTGTTCAAGTGGTTTCCATTGGCGTTGCCATTATTTATACCCTTAACTAGGGGTAATTACCACAAATTACTTTGATTTCAGTTTAAAAATACTGAAAACTGGATTATTGAAGGAGATTTTTAATTAACTGTAATACGTAAAACTGTCTTGAAATTAAAATTTAAGTGATAAATAGCATCTAAATGAATTCAATTCAATTCGTAACAAGAAGTAATCTTCTTTTTTTTAAAGATATTTAAGGAAGATTTTAAGAAACCTTCAGTTATATCCCAGTTTCTTCAAGTAAGAGCATCTAAATCTCTCTCTAATGGCATGAAAAATCTTTTCAATTGTTTTTCCGCCACGATTTGAAACCGAGAGCTAATGAAAAGTAACCAAAAGTCAAAGCTTTTTCCTGCTGCTTCAACAATTTTTTTTTTTTGGTTTGGGGTTTCTCCCTTTATTTGGACAGTTTTCAATGAATTCCGCAGGTCGGTTGGCAGCTCAATTATTGATGACTTGTCAAGTTTCGAGGGGTAAGAACCGCAAGTAAACAGGGGTGAGAGTTAATTAACACTGAACTGTCCCACCCAAAACGTCTCTATAAGTCTTGAGCACTACCCCGAAGACTGCCCTGGTATTCCTTGGGAATTGAAAGCAATTATCTCAATTTAATTGCATGGCTTGGAGCAGGATTTCGAGTGCATTATGTAATTTACTCATTAAAACCATTACACATTTGCCTCGAGTACACAATGCACATGTCAAACATGTCTCCCTCGCCCGGCTGGTGTGCGAGTGCGAGTGCGAGTGCGTGCGCTTAATGTAAAATATTGGCATTGTATGACAAGCTCATTAATTATGCTGCATATCGCAGTTTATCAACACAATCGTCTACTTTGAGGAGCCTAAGCCCCTAGCTCCCCGCCCCTCTGGCACGGACTCGTATTTAATTTATAACCCGAAAACCCAAAGTTATACATTTTAACAGGATATGAATAAAGTTGAAGACAATGAAAGCAAATAAAGCAGACAGACAACTCAACAGAGGTCGGCAACTGAGATAGACGCTCTGATGAATGGAGTGGGGGCACCGAGGGGCCAAGGAGATAGGAAGAGTCAGAAGATTCATTATCTAGCACAACATATATCCAAGTGTGTGCGTGTCCGCAAGGAAGCCAAGGATACAGAGGCATAGCCTTAAAGGGAAGGGGTTGGTTAAATATCAAAATTAAATGGACATTTTTCAGTAAAGGTATCTAATTATCCCCGTAATAAATTTCCTTTTTAAAAATCTAATAAAATTATAGGTAAGAAGTAATGGAAGTTTTTCGAATGATTACATTAATCATTTAACGTTTTACATTCTAGTAAAAGTTTCAAATTAAGTTGTAATTGAATGATTGATTATTTGGAACTCGAGAAGGTTCGAAACTTGAACATATACTTATAGTTCTTAATGAATTTGTTATTTAATTAAATAAAATATTTATATACCTATTAACTTTTTACGATTTCTGTATTAATTTCTGTATTGTAAGAGTCCTGTAGGGTACAGATCCCTTTTCGATATATCTCTAAGCCCATGGCCAGCATCTATTCATTTCAGTTTTGCTTCTATGCGTATTTAATGAGCAGACGTGCGTGCAAATTCTGGCTCAGACCAGCTGCGAGTCCTGGGTGCCGCTTATGTACTTACAGGAGTCTTGGCTCGCAACAGCCGTGTGTGGGTGCAAATACGTGAACAGCCGAAATGAAACCAAAACTTTTCATGCTCGATCGCTGGGGCAACAAAATAAGCAGCAGCAAACGTGCATTCTTCGACTTGGCCACTTAGAGAGCGAAGGACTACGTGCAAAAGTTTTCCATTTCCGCTTTGGCAAACATTAAAGCTGCCAGAACGAATTTACAACGAGCTGCAAGATACAAGGATTCCGATTCGGATTCGGATTCGGGGATACAAGGATACGGGACACACACACACGCACGCCCGGGTCCTGCGAGGCTGCAGGGAGATAATCAATGGCCGAAAAAGGAAATGAGTAGCGCAGATAAATCAAATGCGAAAACGAGAATTCAGCAAATAAAACAAAGCGCAATAAATAGAATGCCAGAAAAGTTTAATTGCAAAAAGGAATAAACCAAAAATGAACCATGAATGATATTTGCAAAGAATTTCGGAGAATGATACCACAAGTTAATGGGATTTCTTCTGTAATATCTAAATAAAGTCTGCAGATAAGTATGTCTTAAGAAGCCATTATAGTAATGTTTCTTAATTATTTGTTAATTTTTATTTAAACACCAGAGATTAACCTTCTATTTGAGAGTTAACCGAACCGTAAATAAGTTAGTTTTTAAAGACCTAGTTAAAAACTCAAAATCCGTTTATATATCAAATATATATATTTCTTCGCCTTTTTCCTATCTTTTATACAAATATTCATATTTCTTAAGCACAAAAGTCAAACTTTTCGTTTTAATAAAATAAAAAACCCCTCGAACCTGTTGCCCCAGCTAATCCTTCCCGATTTCTTTGCAGTTTCCCTCAGCTCCCGGCTAATCCTCCGTATAAACTTTGCCCACTCTCAATTAGCGCCTTTTATTTCGGGGCGCCCCCAATTAAAGTCTTAGGGCGGCAGCCCAAATCCGACGCCTTCGGCGTTCCGCGATTGTAAACAGTTTTGCCGCTGGCCCATAACTCTAAGCCAATAGTCAACATGGGAAAATAAAACAAAAACAGCGGCCAGACGACACACTTGACGTTGGGGCTGGGGCTTGGCTGTGGGTCCGCCAAGGGAAGCTACTTCAAATTTTCAACAATAGCAAAATGAAGCAAACGAAGCAACGAAGCCACTTTAAGCCCCGCAAATCCATAAGGCAAACAAAATGGATTTCAAATAGAGAAGCGCGACCAGGATGAGGCTGAGAATGCCCGCTACCCGCTACCCGCCTTTTCCCCTGTCCGCAGGCTTCACTGTAGTGCGCGGCAACCGACTGAGACGGAACAGGGACCAAGGGATCCATTCCATGGCGGTTGCCATTGTTACCCAGAACAGTGGGTCAAGTACAAGAAGATAATGTAATGAAAATAAATCAACTTAAATATAAAATATAGAACTTTGTGATCTTTTATATATTTATAAGACTTACAAAATACAGATTTATTACCAAGGTTTGTTGAAGCTAATTTTATGCATTTTCATATCTTTTTTTATTTAAAAAATATAATATCATATTTTATGTACCACTGTGCCGTGTCGATAATGCCACACAATATTTTCACAGCGGTTACACCAAGAAGGCAAATTGCCATGAAGTGCGGGGTGGAGTTTAAAAATAGAGGGGATAAGGGGAAAAAGCCGCCATCGGGTGTCAACATCGCCAGAAGCGCAAAACCAAAAGTTTGTTTTTCCGGGATTTTCTATTTTTTTTTTTCCTTTGGTGTTTCTTTGTTCTTTCCTATATTTGTGTGTACAGCTTGAGGCTGTGCCGCTAGCCTGACATTTCTGCCAAGGAAAATTGAAAATTTTCTACTAATCGCAATCGATATGCCTTGCCAAATGTCACTCAACCAGCAAGAATGGGGAGCAGGGCTCGAAGGGGAAGGCTAGTGGCTCCACTGACTGTCTGAGATTCGTTGCTGTGCAAACAAATAAATTGAAGAATACTCGAAAATTAAATAAATATTTGGCATTTTTCAGCTGCAAATAAATTACAATAATGAATGAGTCGCAAGCGGATGAATAAGGCATTGTCTGCGTCAAGGAGTGAGACAGATAAATTACAGTTGAGTTGACAAATTAAGTTGCCACCAGCTGAGGCGCTTATAAATGGCTAGCTAATAAGATTTCTCGATTTGGCAAGTTTTTAGTCAGCTTTGAGAGTTAATTGAGATGGAATTTAATATTGGAAAATAGGAAAAGAGTTCTTAAAGAAAGAAGAAATAATAGTTTGAGTAAAAAATACTTTTATATTTGGGAAAATACAGCTTAGAAATAACAATAATAATAATGGTTTGAGTAAATAAAATTTGTACATTTCGGAAAATATAAAAAAGGTACAGTTTAAATAAGGTACCTTTATAAAATGTCAAACATATACATGTACATATATGTAGTTGATAAAAAAATGATCATTTCTTTTACACAGCATTAATATATCTAAAAGACTCAGTAATATTGTTATAATAACATTTTATTATATTCATGTATTTTATAAATAGCTTACAGCATTATTTTAAATTATTAAATTATTATTTATGTTATTTTTGTAAATCGTTGTTTTGGAATACATTATATTGTGTAATTTTTAAACAGAGGGGGAATGATTTTCCTATACTTTAATCAAAATTAACTTAACTAAACTATAAACAATATTAAATAAATAAAAAACCAATTCGCAAATTTTTAGCATAGCTTATTTTTCCAGTTGAGAGGTTCCCATATTTAAAGAATCAATCTCTTTAATTCCCCGACATCCGTTGGGCAGCCAAAAGTCACACACTCGACTGGAGCCGCATCGGGGGCAAAAATTAAAATCGACGCCCAATAACGAGGCCATGCCACGCCCACCATCAGCGTCACATGCGTCCATTCATGGCAGCCACTGCCACTGACTTCTATCACAAGGACCCTCCCGTCCAGAGGCGTAGTTGGAAATATCGTCACAGGGAGCTTAGACTTTAAATAAGTTTTAAAAAATATTTATTTCTTAAAAAGAAAAAACAGTATAAAGTAAGCAAGAAATATGTAGTACCAAAAATGTCTATTAAATGTTACTAAATATGAAGACTTTTCAATCAAGTTAAAAAACTATAACTGCATACGTTAATATTGAAGTACATTTTAAGGAGACATAGGGATACCCTCTAGGCTACGCCTCTGGGCTATACTCACCGCCCGGCAGACTCGCCGTGGAACAAGAACAACACTTTGCGTCGTGAGCATAATTCACAGCTGAGTGAATTTTAAGTGGTTATTGCAAAAGTTGGGAGAAAGGCGGCATCAAGTAGCGAAAGTGTTGGGCTTTCTCCTTTCCCTCTCGCTAACGTATTGAGCGCACTTTTTATTGAGTTACATAAAGGAGTCGTGTGATGGGACGTCGGTGGGGCGGAGAGGGGCTGCAAGGACTGACGTTCGTCTAGGAGAAATTAGGTTAAGCATTATAAATAATTTTATTAGCCCTAATTGGCATGAACTTGCAGCAAATGCCAGCAGCCTCACTCGATAAGATTGCTAAAGCTCGATAATCTAGAGATGACAGAATGGAAATAATCGTATAGAAAATCCTTGAAAACAATATCGATATAGATAAAATTTAATTTTATTTGTTAAAGACTTAAAATTGCTGTATTACTTATATAAATAATAGTTTGCTAAATGTAAATTGCAAAAAGCAAAACCAATGGAAAAGATATTTAGCAAGTGGGAACTATATTTTGCACATAAATCGAAAACTAAGACATACTCTAAGCAGAAATTTATATATAATAAGAATAATATTCCTTTTGTTTTTTAAGTTTAGAAATCGAATTCATCGTCTTAGAGAGAATCACCTTTTCTAGCAATCACGCTTCCATCTCTAGGCCTTGCGTCACGTTGAGCCTTGGCAGTTATGATTGACTGACACGCGCTCCCCGGGAAATTCGACGGGAAAGTGTTCGGAACCGGCGCCGCCAGACGGAAATGATTATTATATAATTGAAATTGATAGAGGGCGGGACTCATCGGTTAAGTTGCTTGGCCCACTTCAATTATTCATAAATGGGAAAGAATCCAATTTAATTCCAATTAAAGATGCAAAACCATCTGTGCTCTCGGTCTAATGATAAGCCAAAGGCCAAATGAGAATCTTTGAATGGGGACCTTTCACTTGTTTTGCCCACGAATCCGATTCCCCAGCAAGTCCAGGAGGAGGAAACGTGCTCAAGTCCTTTTGGAGTCTTGCCAGTTGAGAGGGAAACTCCAAGTGTCACGGAGAGAAAATACCAAAGTCTAGTTAAAATGTAATGAGAGTTAAGAGGAAAACAATGTGCTTGCTTAATTAATTATTACAAAAACTACCTTAAAAATGTCACCTTTAACATTTGGAATCATTCATATTCGCTTAAACTTTAAAAAAATCCCCACCGCCGCCAGCTTAAATTCTGATGTATTTGCAAAAATTAACTAGATTACATTCGAATCAATTTCATGCCAATTTCGAAATACCAAAACATTTGGATTTTCGTTTTAATTATCACAGTTCCACAACGCAAACGCAATGCAATTAGCATGGAATAGAAAATAAAACCGAGTGTACCAAATACCGACAATTAAAAGGAATTTCAGCTTTAAAATGGCCAGCAAATTGCCGAGTCAGAAATTAAATGAACTGATCAGTAGGTTGAGCTCCATGTGAAATGGTTCGAACGAAAAACGGGGATGGGCAGGAGGGGTCCAAGGCCTTTGTAAAATTTCCAATTGCCAGTTGCCAATTACTGAGGAAAGTGCACGGAAAATTCTGTCTGCCTGCCGGCGCTTTTTTGTGATGCAGCTCCAAATTGAATATGAAATGAAGAGAGTATTTTCGGGGAAATTGTGAAATTCGGCAGTGATGAAACTAAATGCCCAGCAGCTAGCTCACCAGAGAAACGCACTAACAATAAGCAAACATTTTTGCAATGACAACTAAATAAACTAAGCCATCCTAGATGGAGACTGAGGTAGTGAGCAAACCAATACAAATACTCTCAACGGTGCACTGTGAGACTTTTGTCCATAAGATAGAATTGTTATAAGTTACAATTCATCCGAAATGGGAATAATGTCATAGTAAGGAAACATAAAGCCTTAAAGGTCTTAAAATCTCACTTAAAAATAACTTAAAATAAGAAAATACTATCGTTTCCAGTGCACCTCCCAGTCCATCGATTCGAAATGGACCCACAAAAATCAAACT
>VNJS01014272.1:0-24651 GCA_008042575.1 Drosophila watanabei | reverse complement strand
TTACCCCAAACCCCAAAAAAAAAAAAAAGAAAAAATCAATAGACCCGCGTTAGAAGAAAGCCGGCGATACGAACAACGATGATGATGAAAGTGAAGCCAATGCCGCAGGCGCAGGCAAAGCCAAGAAGGAAAACCAAAGGGAAAAACCAACTTTTAGCCATGCGCCAACAAACACGAACGGAGATAGAAACGGAAAAGTGGCTACTAGACCAAAAGGCCCAATCCTTCCCTCCTTCCTCCAGGCCCTGCCCTACCACGAATTGAAATTATGACTAAAGTTTTGCATGCAAATATTTTGCGAATTTCCACGTAGATGGCAGGAGACAGGCGACCTAGGTAGGAAAAGCGGCAGGTGAGCAAAAGTTTCAACTGCTCCCTGCTGCCTGAGTAACGGTGATGGGTTTTAGCTAGGTACTTTTCTCAGAACATTAAATGGTACCTAGAAAGATATAGTTGTCTTAGATTTTGTACCGTACCAATTTATTAAGTTACTTTAATAAATTCTGTAATATTAATTCAATTAAGTTATAATTGATAATCCAGTTTATATACTATATCTATAATCTTTTACAATACCTTTCAATTGTCAAAATATTAAATTTTGTTCCAGTTACAAAAGAGAAACACTTTAAAAATACAACCCTACCTTACAAAGTTTACGAACCAATGTTTTCATATATGTAGTTATCTCCCGTAAAACAATATTACCTTTGCCCATCACTGTTTGTGTATATTTCAAACATTGAGTTTTATTTATTTTGCAAGTTACTTTGCGTCGGTGTGTCCATGTCGCAGCTGGGTCACTCGCAGATTTCACATTTCAGTTTGTTTGTATGCCTGTTACGGATATTGAGCGTGGGCGCTTTTGAAGCTTTTGATTTTATTAGAAATTGTCAGAGGAACCGGAGCGACGTGACCTCAAATGCCTGTACCCCACCGGGGGCCTAAACAGCAGGTGGTAGGTATACCTGTATACCTGTACCTTCTCTGTATATCCAAACAACACATATACATATATATTTCGTAATAGAACAATAGAAAGTTGCACATAATGTGCAGGCAAAGTTGACGGCAAACTTGAAAGGCAAAGGCAATGAACCAGTTAGTGTCAGGAAAAGGCGGTGTTACTGAAGGGCATTGAGGGAAAGTCAGTTAATAAACATTTTGCTACAGAAATTATAAGGTTTAAATTTCATAATTAGTGAAGTGAAAGCTTAAAATTGAACCCAATTAAATTCATAATATTAAGAAATATTTATGTATTTACAAGATAGACATTCATAAGTCACAAGATAACAAGAAGAGTCAATAGAGCAGGAATTTCTTAATTGTTCAACAGGAATTTGAAATCTCAGGAATTCAACTGAGAATTGTTCACCTCATAATCCAATCACACGCTGTTTTGACTTGTTTCTGCAAATTAGATTGCTTTTGTTTAAACTCTTGTGTACATCTCTCTCTCAGTTCTATTGATACCAAATTCCGTAGACAATAATTGCGCAAACTAAGCCCCATCTCGAAATGGCAGCCATATCACCATATCAGGAGAGAGCTGCACACACAGGCAATAATCTTTGGGGCAAATTATGCCATTCCCTGGGACAATCTTGGCAAATTATCAACTGGACAAGATAAACCGACGTCAGGTGCGAAATGCTTACATCTGCATTAAGATGCACATTTACATTTTCGGCCCATTCCCGCCCAGGAGTTTGCCAGGAAGAGCGAGCATCAGGAGCAAATGCAGCAGCCGGAGGCTAATGGGTTCTGTTACGCCCCCAACCGCTCCCTCAGGAGGCATTTGCATAGAGACATAGCAGAGACAGAAAACGATATGCATTTAACATTTTTGAATTGTTTTTTGATAAAATGTTTATGGTTTTTACGAATAGAATTCTTATTAAAGTTGTTAAAACGATACCGATATTTATTAATATTTTAAGAAATTTATGAAATTCGAAAATTTTAATGGGATCACAAATAAAAAATGTTTAAGTGCACATTATTTTTCTTATGTACTTTTTATAGTGTAAAATAAATATAGTAAATTACCTAAAAAAGTATAAATTTGATTAGTTTAACTTTAGAAATATTAATTTTCCCATCAGTTAAATAAATTATCTTCTAACATAATATTTCCCCTTTATACTTTATTTCGCCTGCATTTCTTTCCAGTGTATATGTAGGGAAGGAAACTCACAGTTATCGATTTGCCTGCCAAACACTCACAGACGGGGGGGAAGCCTGGAAATATTGGTAGGTTGAGATGACGGGGCAGGGACAGCGCCTAGGAGAACCTGGCAACTTGGAAGGCTCAGACGCACACACACACACACTGTCATGCAATATTCACATGAATGAATTACCTTTAATTGATGCAGCATATCCTGAGCAGATACAAATACAAAGGATCCAAAAGGATACTCGACGCAGAGCAAACAACATAAATTGGCATTAAATATTGAGGGCTATTACCTAACTGAAAAGCCAGCCAAACTGCAAACTGGCCGTGTTAACTGGGCCATGAATGGATTTACCCCGGCCGTCACTCTATCTGTTCTGCAATTCATTAGTTGTCCAAAATATTTCAATAACAAATTTTACAAAATGAAATTTACACTGAACGCATGGAAGGTGCTCAAGAGGGAGGCAGACAGAAGATGAGGCCAGTATGTTGTCATCTCCCTTTCGCAACATGTATGCGTATCCAGTCGATCTCGAAAAACGGTACATTAAAGTAGAGGGCAAAATAATGGTAACGCTTTAATAAAGAGAACAGAGTTATATCTCTGCCTTGGTTTATGCATTTACCTTAAATATAATAGTTAATCAAAGCATTATAAATTATATACATCAACTATTTGAACAGTATAACCATTAATTAAGCCCTATAGCTCCAGCTTTGTTTACGTGCAAGCATCCCAATAACGTTGACCACAACTGTGAGTGCGCCTTTTGCATTTGCTTAGTGTGCGTGCATGTGTGCAATAAAACCATAATTAAGTTGCATTTCTGCCGAATAAAAACCCAATGTCCAATGCCAATATTGAAATAGTGCAATATGGAATGTGGACAGACATACCTGCACCTGAACAAACTGCCAATTCGATAGGAAATCATATTGGTTTGCCAACATACAACAAATGGCAGTTGGGACGCTGGAAAAACACACACACACACGGACACGAAAGTCGCCGAGCCAGCGAAAGTTTTTCTTGCCAACAAGGAAAGCCACTTTAACCGCAAAAACCGATGTAATTTCAATCGCAAGACACACTTTTCATTTATACACTGCATTCGGGCAACGATCTTCAACGATTTTCGTATATTTATATAGTTTTTTAAACGTTTTTTTCAACTTTAAATGCGAGAGGCTTAATTTGCGTTGTAGACAAACTAGAAGAGGAAGCACAACAAGCATGGTGAAAAACAGTAAAGAGAAGATAAACGGTCACTCTTGCTCTGGTGAGGTGAGTTCGGAGCTGTGTTGAGTACGATCTTTTAAATTTGATTTAAATTTAAAAATGTAAATTAAATTATTAAAAAAAACTTTGAAAGTACAGTTATTGCCAAAGTTAAAATATGAGGAATACTTGAGTTTAGGTATTGTACTTAATGTCCAAAATATGCAACGACCCAACTTTATAAGAATTTCTTGCAAGAAATTGAATCTTCTAAGCTTAAAATTAAAGAAATTCCATCTGTCCAGCAGAGTGCATCTAAGGTTCGTTGCAATAAAGAATTGATTTCATTGTCCTCAGTTTTTCCGCCTTCAACTTTTACTCCCCGCAATTCGACATCTGCGACGACGACGACTTCTCGAGGACGAAAACGAAATCGACAAGGAGGCGGATGGCCGCAGGGACTCATGGATGTTGACTGTTGGCAGAGCGTGGACACGGACGCGGACATGGCCTGTCCATTGCTCTCGGCCACTTATCAGCGCGCGGCTGCAATTGTTTTCTTGTAAAAGTCAATTTTTGAAGTGTTCGCCAACCGGAAATCGGAAACACCAGCCGAGGAGAAACAGAGATGGAGCAAAGAGAGAGGACTTGCTGTTGACCTCGTTCCACTCGTCGCCCATATTTCTCAGCGGGATGCAGGAGCAGCAGGACCACGCCCTAGAGCTGACCAGCAACTGGTTGATAAGTGGTAACGTGCACTGATAAAAATTTAATATAAATAAATTAACTTAAGCCAAAAATATCCTTCATCAATTTATCATTATAATATAAATTTGTTGCCTTAAAACTTTTACGTTAAGAAAGCTAAGTTCAAGCTATTGACAGAAAGATGTTTCGATAAGCTAAAATCCTTTCTGTTTCGATAAGCTAATATTCTTTCTAAAGTAATGTAGAAATAAATTTAAACAAATAAACACTTCATTGCATCAAGGTAATATTTGAAAAATCTAAAACAAGTTAATAATAATTTTCCCAGGACTTTCCCTCAGTGTCCTTTTGCCCATGCTAAGCAGCTATTGATAAATGAGCCGCATTTAAGCATGGTCAGCAGCTGGAGGCCCTGGGTCGGTGGAGTAAGGACTAAAGCTGCGTTCGGAGGTCCTTCGCTAAATGAAATTCAAAGTCAATCCGTTCAAGCGGAAGTAAATTATGTTTTCTTTGCCCGCTTGCCAGGGCAGGATGGGGGCGTGTGGAGGGAAGCTGGGTGCAAAGTGCATGAAACTGAAACGAATTGCAATCGAAAACGGAAACGGGGTCAATCGATATTGTCCATTTGGTGGCCGCCAGTTGGTAATGGCTGCCAAAGGTTAAATGCGAATAGAATTCGGTGCATGTGTTCGTGTTTGTGTGTATGTTTTCTTTCATTGTTCTTGCATTTTTGCGAGTAATTTTCACAGCTGAACGGACACACACTCCAAGCTGCTGCTCCCGCTCCCGTTTGAATATGCGATTTTCGATTAACAATTGCCCAAGCGTACGATAACCAAATTGAGCTCAAAATGTGTCCTTTGGGCGCCAAGAGGGGAATTTTTTTTTCGTTTGAAATGTTATATTAAATCAAAGCCAGAGTTAAGTGGTTATTTAGTTGACTTTAAAGAAGGTCTCAAAATGTTTACACTCAAATTTAATGAGAGATTTAACGAGAGTTCAATGGTAATATTTAATTGTTTAAAATTGGGGTATTTCCTGCCATATAGAAAATATTTATGTGTATTTAAGATTCAAGACAAGAAGACAAGATATGCTTGTTAATCTTAAAATACTTGTAATTTCCTTTGAAAGAAAATATTTTATGTTTTTTAATATTAATAAAATTGACTACAAAATTAGAATAAACACTTAAAGACATAAACACAATAAACACAATTTAAATAATATTTAAATATGAAATACCAGTAAATATTAGAAAGAATCATTTTATTTAAAGCTTATTTTTTATTTACTCCCTTTGCTGTTGATCCGTCATATTTTTAAACTTTTAAACTTTGCAATTAATGAAAGGAAATCCCTCACACTCCCTATAAATGCCGCAGGCAGTGGAAAATCAGCGGAAATCGCAATTTGAGTAATTCCCATATTTGCCATCAGCCGAACGGAAGTCGCAACAAATTAAACCCTAAGGTTAATGCCACTCAACAACAAAAGGCACAACAATATCGAGCTGATAAATTCTGTTTATAAATGGAGAAAGTAAAGCGGGGAGTCACTCCACCTCCACACTTTCCTGAACAGTGAACGGAAGTGACGCCCCCTGAATTCTTTATGTGAGTGTAAATCTCTTTCTCTCTCTCTGTCTCTGTCTCTGTCTGGCTTTCTCCCATCCTGCTCATGCTCATGCATGCGTGTGCCTGTAATTTCGATTTAGATGCAAAGTGCCAAAGGAATCGTGTTAGCTGAGACGTCACCAGAAAATAATCCTTTTCTGTTAACGCCTCCGCGAGTTATAAAATGTGTCACCGCAATGTTTCCGGCCTCAATAAAGTATATTTAAATAATGGAAATGATAATAATAAAATCGTAGAATATAGAAAGGACTTGTCCTTGTGTGTGGAAAATTATTAGGCAAAGGATCAAGGCTCAAGGTTTTATTTGGGTGAACAAAAGAGGTGGGTTTATGGAAATATTACCTTAGGAAATGTTTTATTTTTTATCGCAAAAATGGCTATTTTATATTGAGCTTAAATGTATATTTTTAACACGTTTCTGTTTATAAAAATGTACATAATTATTTTTATTTATTTATCATTGTTTTTAAGTAAGCTTGAAGTGTGAAAATATATATAATAAGCGCCTCAAGCCGAATCGATTTATAGTGGTCCCTCTGTGCGTATGAGTAACTAAATCTCAGTAACTTCATTTTATTTGATTACTTACCAAGTAACTAAATACAATTTAGACTTTAACTAAAACTTAGACTAAAAGCTTATAAAAATTAATAAAAATCAAATCAAATCTTAAGCAAGGTTACAAAATATTCCCTTAATTTTCTTTCACCTATTTCTGTAATATCATGTTCATTTCTTAACCAAAACCTCAATCCGCCTCAAATTGATTCATTTACAATTGTTGGAATTTCACTCTACAGACAGCTGTGACCTTTTTGCAGGCGAAAAGACAAGGGCTTCTCATTGAATAACGAAGGAATAAAAAAGAATTTAATTGCTGCAATTCTTCGCCCTCCTATCGGACAGCCTTTCTTTGTAGCCTGTGTCCTGCCCTCGTCCTGTTTCACCGCCTTTTTTCGCTCTCTTTCTCTCCATGCAAAACTGTGTCAAATTTAACGCCTTCGGTAATGAATTTGTAACAACATTTTATTGTTGTGCTTTTGCAACATGGAGACATTGCAGCAGCAACAGCAGCAGCAGCTGCAATCCCCCTTCGGTGTTCCTTCCCCCATTTTCCCCCTCATTGTTTGGCCGTGTTTTTGTTATGCCACAATAAGGAGAATAAGGACAAAATAAAAACAACAAACCCTCCTCACACACACACACACCCACAGAGAGAAACACATGAAAACAAAAGCACAAAACTGTGTTAACAAGGCAACAACAACAACCAGGGGAAGAAGAAAGTAAAAATAAAAATAAAATAAAACGAAGAAGGATCAGGCTGAGGACGGAGACGTAGAAAAAGGACCCAAGCAAAGAATAAGGACATTGAGAAGGAGCTGGTAATGGAATGCCCCCTTGAATGGGTTGAGATGTCTCTGCTGCTCTTGCTGCCGTTGGCGCACAATGCGTTTTGCATTTTAGCAACAATTTGACACAAATTAAAATGTGCAAAAAAAATGTCCAAGGGAACAAGGGTTGCCTGGAAAATAAGGGTACAAGTTGAGGAGGAGGCTCCCAGGAGTGGGAGCCATAGATCTATCCCCCCCACAGCCGCAACACGCACATATCGTGGTACGCGTGTCCTGGCACATGTCTGGCATATTTTAGCCTATGCCTTGGCGCGTTACTGCGCCTCCATTTGCACTGGGAAAAAATATAAAGAAGTGCTTATTTTTAGAATTAAAAAAATGAATATGTAAAATGTATATGTTAATATTTTTTTAGGAAATATTTTGGAGAGATAAGAGTATTTTTAAGTAAAGTATTTTGCTTCAAGAAAATTCCTTTAATTTGAAAAATAAACTTCTTAAAGTTGCCATTGTGTTGCCACTGCCTTGGTGTTGCCAAATAAGGACTACGGCCACAGCATTAAATTTAAAAACTGAGGAAATAGGATGCTAAAATGATGCTAAAAATAAAAAATTAGCAATAAAACCTTTGATATTATATATTAAGAATTCATATAATTAGAAAAACATTTTTAATTGAAGGTTTTGACATAAAATTCAATTAACTTAAAGCTTTAATCTTACTGCAACAATATCTCAAATATTTCCTATATCAATTACATGGGAATCGGACATAAAATTGAATTAATTTAAAACTTTAATAATACTCCACAAAGAAAGTGGAAAATATCTCATATCTAACTATCTTTTAACATTAATTTTTATATATTTTTGACAGTGCCCCTCCTATATCTCACATCACCTTGCACACGTGTCAAATATTTGTCGTTAGTGCGAGCGCTGAGCCGTGTACCCAAAGCTTCCGTCCGTCTTCGTTGCCAGCCTGGGCCTCGTCCTCCTCCTATTCCGGCACCTAACATTCTCTCCATCTCCATCTCCACGCTGACGCTGTTCACCTGAATGAGTCCCCCAGGTGTGTTGGATCCTGAACTCGGAACCGGGCTCGACTCAACTCGACTCGCCTAGCCTCGCGGCTGTCTCTTCATTTGACTCTGTTAGTTCCAATGAAGTGGAAATATGTCAACAGGCAGCGGAAGTTGGCTCTAGCTATAAAAACAGGTACAACAAAAACAAAAAAAAAGGGGAGAACAACAGCGAAAATGTTCGCAAATTTTTCTTTCTTTCTCTTCTATACATTTTCCTCTTTTTTTTTGAGGCCCACATACGCCCTGTTGGGGATCAGGTAATGGTAATGCCGCTGGTGGGCTTTCCCGGCATGGAACTGATGATGCCTCCCCGTGACTTTGCCGCCGCTCAAGGCGAGATAAAACTAGTTGACACACTTTGGCAGGCCAGGAGGCAGGTTAGTCCGATAACGGCGAATCTGTCTGGGATTTTATTCAGGAGAAAAAAATATAGACAAAGAGGCAGGATGCGAAGGAACTGAAATGGCTTAAGGCCATAATTATTTATTCATTTGGCGATTTTTCATTTGCTAGTTTAAGTGGGATATTGCCTGGGGGTGAAATTAATGGGAATACGATTATAAGGACACAGGAATTAAATGTTACAAATATTATTGCGAACCTAGTAAGTTCCAAAATATTTTCTGAAAGGAAAATAAATTAAACAGAATGTCCATAAAACTCGGTTAAGAATTAAACAAATTTATATTAAAACCTTATTGTTAGTTATACTCTTCCTTCAAATACCTTTGAAACCCTTTAAAAACACCATATATTTAGCACATTAAAATTCATCTGCACCCTTGAAGAAACTCCTTATATTCCTACGGAATTTCCTGTTTTGTTTTTGCTGGAATCCTTGATATACTTATACTCGGCGCATTTAGTTTGGTGATTCACGATAATGAGGGCACGTCGGGGATTCCAACAGCTAGAGCAATTGCAGTCCGGACTCGTTTCCTGATTGTCCAGATCCAGATCCAGATTCAGCTGCGTGCTTGCCCGGCTCCTGCTCCATATCCTTCGACTGTGTCTGTTGTCGTTGTCGCACTTCCGTTGCGCGCTGTTTAACTTTTTGTGTGCAGTGACATGAGCGCACATAAATCCGACCCTCGAAAAGGGGGAGAATCCTGGGAGCGCCACCAAGATTTGTTATGGGTTCCCCCCTACCGGCTGGTTATACTTTTGTTGGCATTTGGAATTCGCCATTTATCTTTGGCTTTATGCCAAAAAATAAAACTACAAAAAGGAGCAGCAGCAGCAGCAGATTCCCGGCTCGAGGCTGGTCAAAGAGAAATGCTTATTTGTTAAGGCGAGAGCGGAGTCAGCGGGAGATAAATAGGGAGCGAGATATATCCAGTAGATCCCTCATAGATATGTACGGGGATTTGACCTGCAATAAAATGCCCGAGTTTATCATGGCCGCGTCCATTTGGACAATTTGCCTCACCAAATAACTCACAACACTTCATTGGGTGTGCTTGGTGGTGGTGGCCTTCTGTTGCTTTGCCTCATTATTTGTATCACGATTTTTCCATTTTCCGAATCGTAATTAAATTCTGACAAATTTTTGGACAATCGCGTTTGCTTTGCTAACCGCAAAATGTGAAAACAATTACACATTATTCAATTAGTGTGCACATACATACGATATATATATGCAACGTGAGCAAATATTTCTCATTTCATTGGGTTGTTTAACCCGATTTGATGCTTTAGCACGAACGTGACCAAAAATTTATTCAAACACACAAATTAAACATAATTTTACACTCAATAAAATGGGGCCAAAGGCGTAGGCCAGTGAATTTACTGCTCATTTTGGGGGAAGCACATTCTTGGAATTTATTTCTTGGTTAGAGGAATGTAAGACCATCTGTAAAGGGTTAATTGAGTTGCATGTTCAAGGCATTATTTGGGAATTTAAGACAATTAAAGAAATAGATAGAAAGGAAGGGAAAGAAAGGATGAATACATCGAAGAGATTGATGTTTTATACATGTTTATTAAACCCAAAAACGGGGCTTTTTAAAGAGTTTAGACATATATATTTATTTACATATTTCTCTTAAATTTATTATTATTTTTAATACAATAATGAATAATGTTTTTAATCGAAACCAAGGTTTAATTAAAATTTTACTATTAAATGAATTTCAAATGCCACTTTTAAGTACCACAAATCTAATACTAATACACTGTTAAACTATTGATTACCTTTCATCTTCTTTCCTGTAATTCTAATTATTTTGTCGCTCATAAATATAAATCCCTCATTCTCTGTTGTCTGATTTACAATTACGATGCTTTGTCAGGTTTTAAAATATTAAATGCGGTTGCCAATTTAATGGATACAATTTTCTGATTTACACCCGGGAATTGTGGATGCACCGAAACCAGAAATATGTTAAGGCTTCAAATTTATTCAAATATTTGCATTCAATATAATTAATTAGAGTACCATTTACACTTCCTCTGTGGCTTTGTGACCAAACATTTGCTGTGCGTGTGGCCACTGATATAAATTCAATTTGATTCGTATTAAAATTAAATACAGATAGTTTGCCATTAACCTTATATTAGCGTGTGCTTAACCCACTGACACAAATTACCGCAATTTGTTTTAGGGCCTAATGAATTACACATGTGCGAAGGGAGGAGAAGGAGGAGAAGCTGGATTTAGTGGGTTAAGCCAGACCAAAGGCAATAAAATATATATATACACATATATGGCATATGGAGGAGTTCGATGTGCATTTTGGTATGACAATGTTTTTTGGCTAATTAGTGGCCTGTGGTTCATCCCATATCTCTGTGCATTTTGCAATTTACAAGAGCAAAGATTGCGAAATGTGAAAATGGGAAATGTGAAATGGGGAAAATGGCTCTGGCACTGAAAATCGATTTGAACCAGGCAACCGAATGGCCATTAACATTTGCACTGGTCCAAAAAAGGGCTATAACCATAATTATTAATGGGCTTGTATCGAGGGAGAAGCTGATGGAGGGGGGGGAATGGTTTTTGGCATTACATTTTCCCGTTTTTCCCGTTTTTCCCCAGCCCACTGGCTGTCCTTATCTGAAAAGTGGGTCTAAAACTAAGCCTGGCTCTAAAGCCGCTTGGAAAAATCGGCTGTTATCCTGCCGCTGTTGTTGGCTGCCTTGCTCCTTGCTGCTCGTCAGCTCCTTGCTATGCTCTTGTTGGCTAACAAATGGTTAGCAATGCGCACAATTGCAGGCAATTCATCTTGGACGCCATCTAGCAATTGTTCGCTCAATCGGCGACAAAAACGCAGCGCAGAATGTGCGGAGGGCGAGAGGTGGCAAGCTCAAGCTCAAGCCTGAGAATCGCATTTATCGATTGGACTTCATCAGCGGCATACACACATACACACAGTTGAAGGTCTTTAAAGCACTGAGAAAAAATTACCAATTTCTAAGAATTACAAATAACTAAGAAATGGTCTTTAAACTTAAAGGTTTTTGACTATTAAAATATGTTTTATTATTTGTAAACAAATTTATATCGACATATAAAATTCAGCGTACTTAAAAAACAAATTATCCTTTAAAAAAGGAACTATGATCCTTTATGTCCTATGAGTCTGTTCAATTTTTTTACCTATAACTATTATTAAATAACTAGAACTATTATTAACTAATTTTAACATACAAATTATGTTGACTATGATCCTAATTTGGCGAAATAGAATGCTTGCCATATTGTAGACATATATTTAGGTAAATACAATTAAAACTTAAAAAGTAGCATACTTTTAGGCAGATTTTAAGGTGATTTCAATTCCCTAAATGAGTCCTTACAAAGGTTTCTGTTACTAAAAAGAAATAAATAAACTTTTTAAATAAAATAAATAAATTCAGCAAATTTACATATAGTCTTAATTTTTACTTAAAAATTAGCTTACTTACACATTTTTAAATAATTTTATTTCCCTTTAAGAATTTTTTTAAATTAAGAATAAGGATTTTCTTTTTATTTAGTCTCCTTAAATATATTCAATTCCTTAATAAAAAATGAACTTAATATTCTTAGCTTTTTCATCTTTAATTATTTCCCTTGAAGTATTTTTTTAAATTACAAAAAGAAGCAGTATTTTCTTTTCATGTATTCTCCTTAAGTATATTCAATTTTATAATTAAATATAAGCTTTATATTCTTAGCTTTTTCATCTTTAATAATTTGTATTTAATTTTTTCCAACTGCATTCCGTCTGTCGCTTCTTTCTTCGTTTCTGTGAAATTCTCAGCTCGCCGCAGTCGCGCAGCCATTGAGTTATGGCAAACATGCGGCATAAATTATGGCTCCAAGGGAGGGGAGCAATGCAGAGAGGGGAAGGACATCGACGGCAGGTTGAAGGTTGGCTGCTGCTGGGCTCTGTTGGTTTGGTTTTGGTTACGGCTGCGAGGGGCCAGGAAGCAGAGCATTGACATGCCAAGTGCGAGCTCAGCGAGCTCATGACATGACAGTTGCTCATCGTCAGAGGCAACAGCAGGAGGGATATATTTATATATATATTTATATATATAAATGTATAGCAGGGAAATTGGTAGAAAAGGGATGGAGGGGGAGGCTGATGAGGTCTGTTTGTCTCGCTGATGAAGACGATAACTGTCAGTGGCTGTCAGGTTGAGCACTTGACGGTGTGCAGGGACCAAAAACTAATTCACACAGTTGCACGGAAATGAAAGGGAACCTGCCCAATTACGGGGAACGGGGGGCGGAGGATGTTCTAGGAATAATGCCTCCTCCCAAGGTCATTGTGGGCTTCCTCTAATCAATGATTGATTCCCAGTCCTTTAAACACACTCACACTCGCCCCTTGGGGCAAGCTCAAGTGCACAATAAGGACAAGACACACGGCAGTGTGCCACATGGCGTATGATTATTGCGTATACGCAATGGGGTCACTTTAACATTATGAATTATGCATAACACAGGGGCATTCATAATCATTTCTGCGGTGCTTTTACCCATATCATCCCACCGCCGACCATATCCCTATTAAAATCAGCGCTTTGCCTGCTCATAAATGTTTAACGCACCTGCAACGGCTGGGGCCCGAAACAAACAAACAAAAAAAGGTCTGGCCAGACCCAATCCGGAGGCCCAGCAGCAGCTTTTCCATATCAACACCTACACTTGAAGCAAATTTTCGGGATTTTTCATATCGGTAAGATAGAAATTGTGTAATTTTATTTAAAAGAAATAAAGTTTTAAGCTTGTAGTAACTCTAGAATTTTCAACAATAAATTCTGCAGCAATATATTTATTATTTATTATCATTTTTAAAGCTTTAATTCAAATTCTGTTGCTTACAAGAATTAAAACATTTATTGGCATAACATTTTTATAGTCTTTACCTTGCTAATCCCCGCCATTTTTTTGTCTGTGCTTAACAAAGCTCAATGTGTGGGTTATTTGTGGAAATATGTGGCATACATAACAATGATCCCTTTTTTGCCCAGACAGCTTTTCATGCCCGGTTTTTATCTGCAGCAAATGTGCGAAAGTGGCCCAAGAGCAGTGGCAGGGCACTGGGTTCTGCCCAGGTGAACGGGTAGCCTGTATTAGCCAACAATCAATGTGCAGAATCCTCGTGGGAGACACCCCTTTTTTGCCAAACCCTCAAGTGCTTATTATAGTGCCATGTATTCAGAACATAAATCACATGCCCGCAGTTGAGACACGTCGCTTGCTGTGTCGTCACCCATCCATCCATCCATCCATCCAACCATACATGCAGCCATTCATTCATCCATTCCTTCATTCATTCGTTCGTTATTTATTCATAGCAAATGTTGTTACTGCTGCTGCTGCGGCGGGGCGTCCTAGCGTCCTTGCCACCTAACTGTCTGGCTGCATGAAATGTACAAAATGTTTGGGCTTAAATAAATACAGAAAACCTCAGTGCGAAAACCGAACCCGAAAAGCCCCGGCCGCAGTAACAATGCGTCGCTTGTCGCTATTGTTGCCAATGCTCTGCAGCTTCTCTTCCTAAAAACCTACATATACACTCAGAAAAAGAAGCTATAACATTTTAAAAATAGATTATATAAAGAGTAAGCAGAGAGTGCTTATTTTTCTATTTTTATTAACATAAAAGGAAATATTTAAAGAAAGCCTTACATTTCATACTTCTACTTCTATAAAGAATTAGCAGAGAGTAGTTAAATCTATTTTTATTAAACAAAAGAAAAGTTTTAAAGAAAGCCTCACAATTCAGACTTTTAACATTTTATCCCTGTCAGAAAAAAGGAAAATGTATTTAAATATTATTTAAATATATAAAATACCCTTGAAAACTTTGAAAATATTATATAAATAATATAGTAAACTTTATATATTTATTACCCTTTCTTACACAGTCTGGGATTTTTTTTAGTGCTCCTGTTACTCCTCCCGCTCAACCCATCCTGTTGTTCCTAGGTACGTGTGTGTTTAGCGTAGCGTAAAATAAATCATTTTGCTGCGGTAAACACACACTCGCTCACACACACACACGCACACTCCATCCAGTCGAAAGGAGTGAGGAAAGAAGCTGAAGATTCTGCAGGCTGCATAGAGATAGAGATGTTACGACAGTGGGTACAAATTGCCATGAGCAGCCATCTGCGAGCTCCTACTCCGGCTCCCCCCGCTTGCCACGAGTTAAGCCCCAAAAAATTAGCTGAATGAATAAAAATGAGTCATTTGTACACGGAGGCATTTGAGGCGAATTAAGCAGTTGAAATCGCTGGGAAACATCCTTGCCTGGCTGGGGCAAGGATGTGTGTGATAAGCTCAGGCTTAGGCAAAGGAATCCAAGCCAAAATCTAGCTAATGAACGTGACTGACAGCGCATAAGATTGTGCGAAAAATGAACTGTCTTGAAATAAAATTGAAAATCCTGAAAGAAAAAATCCTGAGCGAATTATTTAGTAATTGCAAATTAAGTATTTGGTAAAGAATAAATTTATTCAAATTTACATACACACATTTTTATACTGTATCTAAACTAAAATTATACATATCAAATTATGCGTATCCCTCTTTAGTTTTTATTAGTCTAATAGGTACATATATGTATTCGAAATTAAATTTATACTTTTCAGAGATTTGTTTTTAACCTTATTGATTAATAATTCATCTAATAAGGTATATGTATTCATACTTTCAGAATTAGTTTCGGCACTTCAAAACTGAGTTTCTAACACTTTTATCGCAAATAGTCTTGGTCCATTTTGTTTTTTTAATAAATTCAAATTGAATACTCGAAAAACAATGAATTTATCCAAACGTACGAGTGCATTGGACCGCTCTCCCATGTAGTTTAATAAGTGATTTTCAAGGCTTTCGAAATTACTTAGAACAGGTAAAACATTTTAAGGAACGCTTTTTAGTATGAGTTCGAATGTGCTCCTGCAGAGTACCTTTCCAGAAAAATGATTTTTAGCATTGGGAACACTTATTCGGTCGGTCGCCAGTGTGAGTTCGAATGTGCCTTTGCAGATTCCCTTTTTCGGTAAACGATTTTGAGCAGTGGGAACACTTGTACGGACGCTCTCCAGTGTGAGTTCGAATGTGGTTTTGGAGAGCAACTTTCTGCGAAAACGCCTTCGAACAGTGGGAACACTTGTACGGACGCTCGCCAGTATGCGTTAATAAGTGACGTTCAAGCTGTGGCTTGTTGCGAAATGACTTGGAGCAGTGGGAACAAGTTAGGGGACCAGAAGCGCACTTGGTGGTCTTGGCTTTTTCTTTCTCCTTGTTCAATTGAAGGAAGCGATGGTTGCTCTTCTGAATGGCTTGTTGTACCTCCCAACAGTTTTGGGCAAGGTGCAGGCAAGTATCGCAGATGTTTTCGGGGTAGGAGTCGCCTTTGGAAACATCATATTGAGTGCATCGGGTAATCAGATCGGCGATGGAGATCTCTTTTCCTGGCACATTGTCAAATATGTTGAACATAACCGGCGAGGTTCCAAGGCAAGCGCGACAGATTAGTCTGAAATGAAATATCCATAGCTTAATATGTAAGTCGGAATAGTAACATATTCACTTACACCTCCACTTCCATTGCTTTTCCACTTCGTAAACTTCGTTCGCCGGGAAAACATTTAAAAAAATATTTGGCTATTTTATAAAAATATAAATTTCTCATTCATAAAATGTTTAATTTTATTTAAACTTTGTATAACAATTCGCAAAACGAAAAGTTAAAATATTTAAATAGTAAAAAAAAGACGATGTAACGTACGCAAAAAAAAAGGTAAACCACAAGGAGGTTCAAGCCACATTTTCAATCTGAAGTACCTTAATGTAAAACATTTAAGATCTTCAAGAAATTAATAAAAAGTAACCATAAACAAAAAACCTAGTAAAATAATTCAGGTTTGTTTTTTCGTTTATGGTCGTTTAAATTCAAGCTCATTTCTCTTCTAAAAAAGTTATTTGTCAGGCAATTAAATTTTAATCAAATACTATCAATTATTTTTCCATGAATATTTATTAAAGTGAAAATAAATTTCCCCAAACCAACACAAATAAACGCCAAATCTAAGCCACAGAAAAATATATAATTCCCACCGACAAACTGGCCACAATTCAATTGTATTTAAATCTGAATACAATACAACAATTGATAAAACATGAACGTATTAAATTGTAAAATAATGTACAGCAAGTGCACGAGTCAATGAACATTAAATAAAAGGCTTAACTTTAGGCCAATCAACTAAAGTAAGTCAAACCCAAGAAACTGAGAGGCTGCAACTAAGTAATTAATTAATAGAGAGAAGTATCAAGTAACTATATATCCCTTAGCCAGCTTAAACATTACACAAAACCAATAGCAGTAATGAACTTCAGATATGTACAAGTTCAGATATGTACAAGTACAATTATATATCTACAGAATTTAATTACGAATGGAATAAACACAAACAGAAATTGAGAGGCTGCTGCAGCTACTAGTTGGGGACGAGACGAAATTAAGTTTTTCATGGCAAATTTATTCATGACTTTCTCTAATTAACTTTTACGCATTCCCTGGACTAGACTGAAAAGCGATATAAAACCCCCGAAGGCCTTGGCCCTGCTGCCCATGTGCTTGTGCTCCTTACCTGTGGAATTGTGCGTAATTCAATTGCTCAGACCCCCAGAATCAACTGACCGGAAGCACTAAAAGCTGACTGCCTGCCTGCACAAATATAATTAAAAGGGAAAAATATATATAAACAAAGCAGAAAAACAGAAATAAATAAGCGCCACACAAAAGTAAAACTTGTCATTTAATGTGCTCCGTCAAAGTAAAAAGGGAATCTAAGAGGAATTGACGATGGGGAGTCGCCTCTCGTACAAAACTAAACTGAAGTCTTAAGTCTAAAGGGGGAAAACCCCCCCAATTCCTCAAAGTAATTTAAGGACAAGAAGAAAAACTCAAGACCACTTGGATCATGTTCAATTTCTGGCACTCCAAGATCGATCCTCACCCTTCGCTGTTGCAGTTTTGCTGTTGCCAATCTCAAAAACACGAATGTTGTTGTGTTATTTCCGTCAAAAGAGTAATTAAAAGTACAAAAAAAACGACATTTCCCAGCAGGGAAGGCAGCAGACAACAACAGCGAGGGGTAGCTCAAAAATTAATTAAAAAAACTCTGGCTTAACGCTAAATGCAAAAAAACATCAAAAGCCAAATATAACAAAGGACTGTCGCAAGCAGATATTAAATTTTGTTACTACAAATATGATTCAATTAAAAAATTCATTATTATGCAATATAAAAACCTTAATGTGAAAAGTATGTTATTATTATTATTATAACAAAGGTAAACGAAATCAATTAATAAAAAAAAAGCACAAAAATTTCCAAAAAGTTCAACTCATTTAAATAACTCCACACAAGTATGTAGTAAATACCTCTACGATTTAGTGGCATCATTTCGGATGGAATTTTGAAAGATTTAAAATTTGTTTAAAGCAGTTAAGTAAAGAGAGGAATTTACTGTTGAAATACTAAGTTTTAAGCTTGTAGACAAACTTTCATTTGAATACCTTTATTTAAAATTAGTTTTCCCTTTTATTTTCAATCAAAACTTTTTGACTTGCTCTCGTGTTCTGCTGGCATTCAGGCATTTTGTCCATTTCCCTCTTTGGCTTCTTAGGGCCCCGGCGGTCATTGCGGCTGAGTCCGGCTCTCTTTTTCTCCGTGTGCCCTTCACACAAGCAAAAGGCAGCCAAAGAGGTCCTGGAATTGGGTCTGGGGCTGGGGTTGAGGTCGGACGGCCAGGCAGGAAGGAAGCCGAGGAGCGTTGTCAGTATAACCTGTGAGCAAAACATTGTAAATAAAATGCAGCAGGATTCCGGATGGCAGCTGGGCAAAAGGAGGGGCAGCCGGGTCGAGTCCTGTGTCTGGCTTGCTGACCTGCGGCGCTTTTGTGTTAATTGCGGTTGCATTTAATTACAGTTCGTTGCAACTGGCCTGGTCCCTCCTCCCGTCCCGCCTCCCTCCTTACTATATATTTCCAAATGCCTTGCGTTTTCCCCACCCTGAAACCCAGTCAAGACCTGTGTGCTAAGCTTTTAATTAAAATTAAAAATATTTGGTCTACTTTGGCAACTTGACTTGGTTGTAGTGTTTGATAAATGTATAAAGCAAATGACGATGAAACACTTATTTTTGGGATTATTGCTAAATTAATGCTGCAAACTTAAAGGTCGAATTTCGAAATTCATTTTTTTTTTCAACGCACAAGGTTGTGCGGAAAAAAACTGACTCGAAATAAATATCTAGAATCCTGAACAAATTTCATATTTCTAGTATTAGCTTCGGCACTGCGTTTCCATCACTTTTACTGGAAATAGTCTTGATCCATTTTGTCCTCTTGAAACAGGTAAATATTTACGTTGGAACCAATTACTTAGTAAATACAAAATTAATACTAGAAAAACGATAAATTAAATTTATACATTTAAAAAAACTGATTTAATCATTATTGATTAATTATTCAACTAATTGGCAAATGTTTTCGGCACTTCGGAACTGCCTATCTATCACTTTTACTGGAAATATTCTTGATCTCTTTTGCTTTCTTAAAACAAGTAAATATTTATGTTGAAAGTATTTGTTTGGTATATGTACACCTAGCACTAGGAAAACTATGAACTTATTCAAATGTATATCCATACTTTTTTGGACTGTGTTTTTAGTTTTTATTTATTTAAACTTTTAGAGTGAAAATAACATTGATCCATTTTGTTTTCTTTAAATAGGTAAATATTTACGTTGAAAGTAATTAATATGCAAATTATATATTCGGAAAACAATGAATTGACTATATTCAAATTATGTTTATACATTTTAAAGACCTGTCTGATCTAATAGTTAAATATATTTTGACATATAATCATTTGGTTTGTGTTTTTTTTTTTTTTTTTTGGTGTCGTAATGTGAAATTTGCATTGCAAACACTTTTATTATACGCTCGCTCTCTCGTGTAGATTAATAAGTGGCGAAATTACCTAAAACAGTAGAAACACTTTCTTCAATATGAGTTCGAATGTGCTTCTGCAGAGTACCTTTCTGTGAAAACGCTATTGGGCAGTGGGAACACTTATGCGGTCGCTCGCTTGTGGGAGTTCGAATGTGGTTTTGGAGACTAACTTTCTGGAAAAACGCCTTCGAACAGTGGGAACACTTATACGATCGCTCTCCAGTGTGAGTTCGAATGTGCTTCTGCATATTTCCTTTTTCGGAAAACGATTTTGAGCAGTTGGAACACTTATACGGACGCTCGCCAGTGTGAGTTCGAATGTGTTTTTGGAGAGTAATAGTCTTTTCCCACTCAGTACATTTGTGTGAAACAGTTGGGATTTTTGTCAGATGTGAAACTTCGATTCCCATAGGCTACATCACATCCCCCATCCGATGACAGCTTATTAAAAAGCTGTGGCACGTCAGAGAAAATTAGATCAGCAATTGCCCAATATTGCCTAAATGGTAACCAATAAATTATTTAAATAAAACATTTTCATGTAGTTTCATTTCATTTATTTTTTATTCTGAAAATTTATTATTTGTTATTATTATTTCTTGGACTCCCTCAGCAACTTCAGAATTTGGGACTGAAACTCTTCCTGACTTTCAGCCAATCTCTTCAGTATTTCTGTTTGAGTCTGCTGCACCTCCATGAAACCTCATATCCAGCCTCTGTCATAGACTGGGCCATCTCCATAAAAACGTGCGAGTTCTTGCGAGCTTCTCGGACGCTCGCCAGTGTGCGTTAACAAGTGACGTTCAAGCTGTGACTTGTAGCGGAATGACTTGGAGCAGTGGGGACAAGTTAGGGGCTCAGAAGCGCACTTGGTGGACTTGGCTTTTTCTTTCTCCTTGTTCAATTGAAGGAAGCGATGGTTGCTCTTCTGAATGGCTTGTTGTACCTCCCAACAGTTTTGGGCAAGGTGCAGGCAAGTATCGCAGATGTTTTCGGGCGCGACAGATTTTCTTCGCTTAATGCTTAAGTCTGATCAGTGACTTATTCACTTACACCTCCACTTCAATGGCTTTTACACTTCGTAAACTTCGTTCGCCGGGAAATCTTTTAAAAAAGTATTTGGCTTCGCTTTCAGCTGGGCTAGTGGTGTCCGATTATCGATATAGCGTTTTTTTAGCCTATCGATACTCCGATTTTTTATTTGTAATATCCGTAAGCGATACTTTTTCCATAAAATAGGGAAAAAAATATCGCAACAATAAGAGAAATTTCGCGGAAAAGTTGCAAGATTTTTGTACAATTCTAATATGAGTCCCTGAAATACATAACGTGATTACTTATTGGACATCAAATACTTCCCTTTTTAAGTTAAAATATATTGCTTCATAAAAATATCAATTTCTCATCCACTTCTCTTAAAAAATTTTAACGGTTTACATTTGGTAACAATCTCAAACAGGTAAATGCAAATGTGAAGGGTCTTTCGCCGTAGTGTGATTAACTCTCAGTACCATCCAGGCTGTTGCAAGCCTCCAGGACGACAGGACGACTGCAAAGACCGGACGTGGGCACCACAAAACCAACAATGGGGAGGAGATCATCCACAGATGCCTAGGATTTTCCCCTGAAACCCAGCCAAGACCTGTGTGCTAAGCTTTTAATAAAAGTTAAAAAAATTTACATTCAGTGAGTGTGTTTGTTATTGCTACATTATTGCTGCATTAATTGGGCAAGCTTTAGAAGCTAAATTCGAAATTCATTGTTCATTTGTACACCTCAATGATGTCCAGAATGCTCACATAGGTGCCCACAACACCTCCAAAGACACCGAAACACAGAAGCAACACATTAATGATCAGCTTTATCCGAAACGGTCCATAGCCCTCCGTATATTGAACACAAATCTGGAGTAAGGCTGGAAATATAAGACCGAGGATAGAAAGGCAAAAGGAGCCAACCAGGGAAAGGAAGACCGAAAGATCGGGAATAGCTATGGCACAAGCAACTAAAGGAGTAGAGAAAATATTAGAATGTTATTTAAAGACCAAAGAAACTCAAGTGAAAGTCACTTACAGGTAAGCAGCACAATCAGGGCCCTGAAAAGCAGCTCAAACACTGTTCGCCTGGATTCCCTGACGTGCTTGGACAAGTACTTGTCCCACAGGATATGAGCAGTCACATAGCCCTGCAGGGCATACGAAATCCAAGTGGTGATGGCAAAGAAGATCTTTACCACCTGAGCGAGTCTATAAGAAACTTAAAATAAAATAATAATTCAACAAAAACGGATAAGGAAACTCACATATCGGATTGGGGAATATTTAGGGTAACACTGCCCAAAGCTTCATCGCCATATTTCCAGTAACCAAAAAATCCCAAAATTATGTACAGGCCCAGCACTATGCCCATGCCGACATTCAAAATGCCACAAGGACGTATAAAGGCCCTAGGCGTGGCCATGTTTTCCTCAATTGCCAGGATCTAATGCATTCAATATAGTTACAGATGGGAAAAATATATATACATACAGTTTACGTACCACACCCACAGCTTCCAAGGCAAAGAGGACGGTGCCAAAAAAGGTGGGCAGCTCCGCGATGGCAACAAAAGGTTCTCGTTCACTAAGCGGCGGTAAATCATCGAATATGTAATACAAAATGATGCCAAAACCTGGCAGTAATCAACAAGAATGTATAAAAAATAAAACAAAATAAATAAATTAATAAATCAAAATTAAAATAAATAAAAATATTAATCAGTTAACAAGAAAACACTTACCCACGGCCAAAAGTAAATTAGCGGCACTGGAAAAGGGCGCCAGTAATTGTAAATTCTTAATGCTGTAGATCAGCAGGAGCGGCACAATTATGATGCACATGTGCAAGCGGACATCCCAAACCACCAGATACTCATCCACCAGCTGCTTGATGCTTTCAGCTATGAAAACCACATAGACGCAACATATGCCAAAGTGATAAAAGGCCAGGAAGCCATCCACAAAGGGCCTGAAAGGAACGAGAAGTAAATTATGTAAATTAATATAAAAGTAAACTTTTAAATAAGACAAAACTTTTACAGGCTTAACTTAAATCTTGTAAAACATAACATAAAATATTATATTTAATAGCAAATTATAAACCCTTATCCCAAAAAATAATCTTTACTTCCGGCTTGAATCTTAACTTCCGGCTTTACCCCACTTTTTTTAAAATACTTGTTTTCTTTGTAGTATCAAGTTAGTTGACATTACAAACTTGCACTGACATTGCACTTGGCCAAGTTTTGAAGTAATTGAGATCTGCTGATTACAGAGCGATAAGAGTCATATAACCCAATAAATTCGTCATTAAAAGGCACTTTCAAAGATAATAATTAATAACAACATTTCGTAGATGTTACCACCAAGTGTTTTTGTGTTATTGTGCTATTTTTTTCACTTATTTACTTACACGGCAATGGGGGCCAGGCAGCGTAGCCAGGGTGGACCCTGTTTGAGGCCCAGTTTCATGGCCTCGGAAAAGCTGACATACGGAACTCTCTGGCGCTTGCAGAGGATGTACATGCAGCTGATCTGTAAGACAGAAAATTTAATATATTTCACCGAAATCTCCTCGTAGGAAAACCCACCAGAATATGCAGACAATACAAAGCCAGCGATCCTATGATCAGTGTAAGGATCGTGCCATTCACATAGCCAGCATGCGAGAAGGCACTGGGCATGGCCAGGACCCCAGTGCCTATGGAAGCCTTCAGGAAATGGGCAAAGGTCTGCCAGTTTCTGGAAGAGAAAACATGGAACATTCTAAATATTCCACAAATCCTTGGTTATTATTTAATGATAAATATTAACTTACGTTGTGGGTTTCTTGACATCGCGGTGCTGATGGGGATCGTAATCATCGTCTTTACTGCCATTCGCTGGTTTTGTGGGGGTCGTTAATTCCAATTCAGTTGTTGGGTAAACCGTCACGGTTTTTATATCGGCGCTATCGGGGGAGCAATTAGAACTTGTTTGTGAAACGAAATGATTGATTTATAAAAACCGTTTGGGATCGTAAAAAAATAAAGCCAATTATTAGCCCACAAAGGAGGCGGAGGTTGCTCAAAGCACACACATTTTGCCCCCAAAGTTAAAAGTCGTAAACAATATATATAGTATTGTTTAGCCGAGATTTAGTAGCTGCAGAGCATCATGTTTTGTGTCATCAGTTAGCTAATTTTTTTACAATCCCGAAACCAGAAGAACACGAAGACGACTCACTCCATGGCGGCGATAAAGTGATAAAGCGAGCCGAGTATTTGATAAAGCTACTTGAGCTCTCAGGTATATAAATCTTTTATCATACGCAATTAAACCGCACCAGAGACAAGATACTATTTGCGAGCTCCCAGTGGAATTCAGAGGAGAGGAAGGGATCTGAACCGAATGCCTGGCCCAACGGACGGATACTAAATTTGGGATCCCGGTCGAAGCCGCTCAACACCTCTCATTCCCGTAAACCATGCCTGATAATCTTATAAAGATAATTGTACGATAATCAGACGCCGTACTCTAGAGCTCTTCGCGGGGAATACGAAAAAAGCGGAACGCGCGTAATATACATATATGTCAAAAAATATATACTGTGTGCATTTCATATTATAAACAAAGACAGCGGCAATAAAAGTTAACCAAATTACACACGAATAAACCCCTCAACCAGTTTCGGCGATCGCATTTGAACCTCCCAAAAGTTCAATAATCAAAAATTAACAATTTATTTACCTTTTATAGCGAAAGTTGAGCCCCGACAAGAACCAAGAAACTTGAAAGTTTACTGAGATGTACACTTTGGACTTATGAAAGCTCACGCACAGTGTTCAAAACTGTGTGTTTTTGAGTTAAAAAAGCTGAAGGCTTAGCTTAGCTTTACTTTATTTAACTAGAGAAATAATGTAGAAATTGAATACAGAAATTGAAAAAACAAAAACAGCATTATTTTTATAAAGTTCT
>VNJS01014268.1:0-10911 GCA_008042575.1 Drosophila watanabei | reverse complement strand
ACAACCTCAATTACGTTTTACGAGTTTAACTCAACACCGTGCGGTTGTCTGATGGGAATTTTCAATATTATGTGGCGTGAATTTATGGTGCCAAGTGACAGGATCCCAGCTAAGCGACGACACCCAGCACGAGCCACGAAATGGAATGGAATGGAATGGAAGGAGAAGCGACTTTTATCTCCTCCAGCGGCAAGTGCCGTAAAAGTATCTCCACGACAGCCCCTCGATTTAAAGCCCCTCGAGTGACGAAGGCCACCGAAAGGACGACAACGACAACGACAACGACAACGACCGAAACCCGCACCCCAGACAATGGGCAATAATCATTGATTTATGGCTGTCATTTCGGTTATTAAAATGATATTTCGCCCGACGCTGGCGGGAAATCTGAGGAACTGGGGGACGACATCTGAGCCGGCTATCTGGGTCAGAGACCGTGTCCCGGCCCGTCCTCCTTTAGAGCTTTATGCCCCTAATTGAAACATCAAGCCGAGTACGAGTATCCCGCAGCATAGCGTGCCTAATCTATGCATATTTCAGGCAAAGACCCCTAATCAGGCTGAGACTGGGGCATAAAAAAGAGCAGGGCTAAAAAGGAAACTGCGGCCCACACTTACGGCCAACTTTTAGTTTCACTTTGGGCCGCCTTTGTTGTTGCTGGCGGAGCACTTAGGCATTCAATCAACGTGGACGTTAGCCTGTCGTGTCGAGGCGTTGGCGTGCACTGAGTGCTGCCTCGAAGGGTGGAGGTGGAGATAGAGGTGGAGGTGGAAGTGGAGCCGGGAGGTAGTTAGTTAGGGGTTGCCAGTTGGGGGCTGGGGGCTAAGGGTGCTGTGAGCTGGGTGCTGGGGGTGCTAAGTGTCGGGCCAGCCCCATTCAGAGCTGGCCAAGCGCAACGAGAGATTTGCATTTTGTGCTTTATTCTTCTCCATTTAGCCACGGTGCAAATAGAGTTTTTGGTTATATTGGATGGGGGGCCAGGCTGCAAGGCTAAAGGGAAGCATTTGACGGTATATGGGGTATATACCACTTTAGACTAGCGGTGATTAAGACGGGTTTACGTACAGAATATACAGTACAGAATATACAGTATATTCCTGATCAGTTAAGTCGGCCTAGACTTATGTCAGATATTTCGCTAAGTTGATTATATTTTATTTCAATGCCTCTTAGCTTGTCCGTCAGTTTTTGGGCAGTTTGTCCGTTAATTTTCCCGCCTAATTGTCTTTTAGTTTTCCCGTCGTTTAAACGCCAACTTAAAGTTCTCTTTTCCCTTAATTTGTTCGTCAGTTTGTCCGTTAATTTGTCTTATTATTTTATGATCATTATCGGTTAGTTTATCCTTTGTTTTGTCCGTCAGTTTTTTTGCCACTTTAATTTAAATATATCAAGTCTGTCTACAAGATTGCTTCATTTGTTCGTCAGTTAGTCCGTTAATTTGTCTCTTGCTTGTCCGTCAGTATTTTTTAGTTAGTTTGCCGTTAGTTGGTTCTTTATTGTATCCCCCAGTTTATTCTTTAAACTGTTCATTATAAAATATTATAGTTATACAGTTTATAAACAAGTTTATCCTTTAAGATGTCTCTCAGCTTCTCTGCAAGTTGAGCCTTAATTTTGGCTGTTAAGTCTTCGTTATTTTAATTGTAAGATTGTCAGTCAGTCAAGCACTCTCTTTTTTCGTTAAAAAATTTTATCCATTAAAGTGAAGGTTATAAAAAAAAACTATTTTGACATTAAAAGAAAGTTTAATAAGTCATTCTTATTGCTACTGAAAAAATATATATTATGCATTAAATTAAATATGTATTTAAATCTTAATTATTTGATCAAATCAGACATTTTTAAATAAAGCTAAGAAACACTCAAAGAATCGAAATTCTTTCCTATCGCAAGTGTTAAGTATCACATATTCGTCACATTTTACAACCACTTTTCTAGTGTTAATTTGTATAGTTTTTTTTTTGCTATTCATTTGCACTAGCTTCGAGTTTGCATTACTTTTTTATTGCCTAGTTTTTGGCGCCCTGAGGAGCAGGCCCTTATTCTCACACGTTGCAATTAGTGTCAGTCCGCCCTCGCAAGTTCACCCAGTCACGCAATGTGACACCATAAAAAAGCAACAAAAAAAAAAAGCAAATAACAAAAAAAGAAAGAACAGAACCCACTCCCAATATAGTGGTTATTCGTGAGGAGACCCCGCACAATTATTTATTTAGTTCCGGTCGAGAGTTTGAAATGGGTGTGATCCCGTGTGACGGGTTCAAGCGGGTGTTGAAATCGGTCAGGCCGAGCAAAACACATTAAATGCTTACTTATACTTGTGTGGCAGGGGAAAGGCAATCAGCTTTGCCTGCGATGCGATGATGCCGGGAATCCTGCCGGATATTAATCCTTTTTTGCCCCCCAAGCGGACAGGCGGACAGGCGAGTTTTGCACTTCAGATTAGCAGGGAATATACAATATATGAGCACTGCCGAGCACTTAATGCCCCATTTAAGCCGTGTCAACACGAGGCGACCGCGAAACAATAATGTCGACGGCTGGGCTTTTCTTTATTAATGATTCGGTTTTGCGGCTAGCGGGTCCTGCAGGAGCTGCGGCTTCACTTCTTGTTGTTTCTTTTTTTTTTTACGTAGTTGTTGGGTTGGACGGAGAATTTCGCGTTTTACACACTGGCACACACACACTGCGGCACACACACGCGAAGCGAGCGAACGACAGTTGACAACTTCCGGCGGTGGAAGTCCTCGGCGACCGTGTGTTTTGAAATGTGGCGAGCGACTGACTGAAGTCCTTTGGACTGGAGTCTTCGAAGCGACTTCCTTGGCCACGAAGTGCCCTCGGACTCCACTGTGGGCACATGCGCACGATTTCCCGCCGAGAAGTGTGAGCGGCTCTCTGCCAAAATGCCGGCAGTAAGTTTGGCCACCGAAGGGGGGTCGGTGGGTTGGATTTTAGGGCAGGAGAAAGGACAATTGTTTGTTTTGTGTTGTTGCCGCTGCCGCCTCGGCTGCCACATGCAACTGTTGCGCATTTTTTTTGCAAATGGCCAGCGATAAATGTGGTTGTTGTTGACGCAGCGCTTGTTTATGATTGCACTCGATGTCGTGTTGAGTTTTTCGGCTCCTGGCGCTGGCCGGAAGTGGAGCGGAACTAGTTCAGCTTTGTGTGTGCGTACTTTGAATAATTTTTTAATAAAATTTAAAATGTATATTAAATGGAATTAAGTTAGTTAGAAACGGGGTTGTGTTTGTAATTTTGTGTGTTAATTAATTACAAATATTTAAGATTATGTAAAGGTGCCCAAAAAATACTAAGTTGCTTAAAACACCAATTTACTAAATTAAATTAAATTTGTTTTTTGAAATAGAATTTGTTTAATTTATTTAGAAGGATTTAGAAAGGCTTTAAAACCCCCAGTGAGTTATGTTGCACCCACAATAAAAAATGTTATAGTATAGCTTATTAATTATTATTATTATTAAGAAAACTTGCCATTCAAATTTATCTCTTATTTATCTCTTATTTATTTATTGAATTTCTTAATAAGCATTTCTGTATAAATATGTAATTGTATTTCGTATTTTATCAATAATTCCAAACCTTTTTTCAAATTTAATATTATATTCAGACAATAATTATGTTTTTAAATAGCAAGGAAAAATAACCATTTTATTCTTAACTTATAACAGATAATAATAGTAAAATTCATAGCTAATATATATTATAATTATTATAATCTTAACCATTATATATTATTATTTTTTGTTCACTTTTTAAAATGGTATATATATTTATCTAAGGAAATGAATCTGAACACTTCTAATACTTCCTATTTAGTTATTTATAGTTATATATAGTTTATTTAATAATGAACTATTTTATTAACCTATTTATTTATAGATAATCCGGAACCAGTTCCCATTTGCATATCCTGCGGCAATTGCTGTCAGTGTAAGCTGATGCAGAGTGCTAAATATCCTCATGGGGACTTTTCGGTTGCATTTGGGGCATGTTGCACAGAGACAGTAGATAAACAAGGGCGTTATCCGCCCCTCGGGGGTTTTTGTGGAAAACAATGCAAGGAACTGGGGGAAAAAGATAGAAATGGAAGTGATAGAGACCCATCTAATTGCTCAAGAGAATGTGTGGGCCATATATCCTGTAACTCGTATGTCCTCTGGACTTGATGCACGGTCGCCATGCCAAGTAGCCCCATTTTGTCACAGCAAATTCAATTTGTCACTCAAAAGCCGACGAAACGGGGCAATTTCCTGTTGGCAGCTGCGGAAAATCAGCCGGAGGAGAGGGAGATGGAGCCCAAGGACCCAGGACAAACAATCTCCAAACTAATTAAATAAAACGAACTCCGAACTAAGCAAATTGGGCAACTTGTCGCAGTAATTACATCAAAATATCTATAAAGACCAAGGAGCGAGGAGCAAAGTCCGAGTGAAAAAAGCAGAAGAAATAGAAATATATATGAGCTCCGTCAGCCTGATTCATTTGGCAGCGACAGCTTTCGGGGCGGGAACGGGACAGAGCAGAGAGCGAGAGAAGGTCCTGGGACAGGTCCTGTCCGGCTGACAGATGGCCGCCGGGCCGACGCTGAGAGGGGCAAGCATTTTTACGACACAAAGCTTAATTTGCTGGAAGAACGAATGTCAATTAAAATTTTTTAATGAAATAACTTTCGTTGATTTGTCCCCCCGGACTCTGGACACGACAGTTCTCTGGACTCTGCAAGGAATTCAATTAAAAAAGGTTGATTAGTTCGCCATTAGATCGGAGAGAATGCCTCATTACCACCAACAGGGAGCTCGAAAAAGTGCCAACTTTTAGGCCGATACGCTCGGACTTTTAATTAAACGAAGGCACAGGACAGAACAGGACACTCGGGAAAGTGTCAAAGCGAAGCGAACGAAACGAAACGAAAGAAAACCAATTACAAATCATAACAAGGCCTTTGAAAATAATTGAAATTTTCATGGCTAACCCGATGCCAGTCAGCAGTCAACCCCATTTTCCACTTTCCACTTTCCACTTTCCACTTTCCATTTTCCATTTTCCCTTTTCCATTCCGTAATCTCGGCGAGCTGTTCGCACGTGGAGCACGTGCCACGATGGGAGCCATTAAGCTGCCAGCAAGTAAATTGCCAGCGATAAAGTCCCGATTCGCCGGGAATCCCCAGGTTGAACTACACCAATACCGACTGATAAGAGACCGAGACCACTAATCCCCCAGCCGTGCACTTATCAGCGCGGCAAGCCCGACCCCCAGCTACAGCTCCAGCTCCTGCTCCAGCTGCAGGTCTCGATTTATCCGCACACTTTCCCCGAGTCCTTGAGTAATGAGTGCTGGGAATGCGGGTGAAAAAAGTGCTCGAACAGGAAAGGTTAAGCCAGTCAACCCTCGATGCAACAAATGGCATTACCAAGGCGGATATAGAACACAATAAGAAGCCACAACACAGTAAATGGCCGAGGAGGAAGTGGAAGTGGAAGTGGAAGCACAAGTGGCAGTGGCAGAACAAAGTGTAAGAGCACTAAATTGTTGCAGGAGCTGCAGGACGACGGGGGATAAGCCGGAGTAAAAGCTGCAGCAGAGTGCCAAAGTTCACACCAACCCCATCGGGGAATCCCAGCCAGAAAAAAGGATGGGTGGGATAAGGATAATAATGCGAGAGTAAAAACAAATATGCGTTGATCTGTGGCACGGACTTAGCAGTCGGGAAATATATATATAGAAGGAAGAAAGTGGATAGAAGAGTATGTGTGTGTGTGGCAAACGGAAAATGGAATCAAATCGCAATAAAACGAAACGAAACACAGCGAGTGAAAACTAAACGGAATGGAATCCCCTTAATGCGGCATGTAAACAAAATGGGCACGTGACCAGAAGGGCAGAAGCCAGCGGGAGCTGTAGCTTGCTCAAGGGATAAGAGGAACCCTCCTTCAACTGGACAGTGGGATGTGGCCAAAGCTGCCGACTGGCCAACAAATTGCCGCATGAAAGTAATCCTGACAGCCTGCAGATTGTTGCGCCGTCATAAAAACCAAGTCGGATACCGAGACCGAGAACGAGACTCAGACGGCGCCAGGATCAGAGAATAAGGAAGCACTTTGGGACTTGGCAGACACTAGCAGGACATTGTAACGAGGGAAACTGGGGGAAAAGAATGCAGTCCTGTGCACTGACCACCATTCGAGTGCAGCTGCAATCCTTGAATTGCTGGGCTGTCAAATCAAACGTCTTCGAAGCAATCTTCCGCCATTCTGGGGCTTCCCCCTTCATTTCCTGAACGCCTGTCGAACCATTCGCCGGACTTCCTTCAACACTCGCTGTCAGTCTGCTCTTTGTACTCGAACATTTCCAGTTTAAATACTTTTCGTTTTGATGCCTCGAGTCGGAGGCGTTGGCCTCACGTACTGCCCGACTGTTAATTAGCTCGATAAATGTGAAAATAATGAAGGAGGCGGCACTGCGACGCCTGTGGCCTCCAAATGTTATTCCAAGGATGGGAGAACTCAACTTGTCTTGGCACTCCGCCGGCGTCCAATCAGGACTTTATGGCCAGAAGTTATGAAGTCCGAAAGATAATAATGCGCCAACACTTTATGCCTGATGATGCCTGGCACTAGCTCAAATCCGACGCCACGAGGGCAAATCGACTCGACTCGACTCGACTCAACTGGCGGACAATAAAGTTAAGTGCACTGCAAGAAATCGCTGCCAACTTCGCAGGCCCCGAGACCGGCGCAATCAGTCACGACAATCACATTCTGCGATATTATTATTGCCGGGCCCAAACTAGAATCAAAGTCGCAGCCAACTTTCCGACGAAAGGAAATTGTTTGCCGCTTCCCATGCAAAGCAGCGCCCCGAGGGTGTCGGAAGTGACGGGAAACTTTCATGGCCAGCAGACGAGTCTCGTCCCGGAGTCTGGCGGAGACCACGCCAGCCATTGCCGTCAACTGTCAGGCCCGGAGTTGGGTGGCGGCCAAAGAGGATAAGCGGACTCGCAACACGAAGGATGCTTGCCGGGCAAACGGGGAGCGGGAGCGGCAAAGGGAAACCGGGAAAAGGCCAGAGGAGCATTTCTTTGGCAAACGCTTTTATTGCTCTTAGCCAGTTGGATGTGTCTCCGCACCGAATGGGGGGATTTGGGGGATGCTCGGATGTACTGGCAGCTCCTGCTCCCCCCGCCGAGGAGTTGTACTAACGTAAATGAAGCGTGGCGCTTTGTTTTCCTTTGATTTAGTTTTATGAGTCTGCATCGGATGTAATTGAATTATGCGAGTTGGCGCCGAAGGCAGACGTCTTTATTAGCATTTGATCGTAACTGATTTCCTAGAAGATCTTCTTTTATGTTCCCCAATTCAATCACGAGAATTTAAATTGTACATTTCACCCTGGCTGATCTTTAATTGAGAGCACAAGGCAAGCCACTTGTATAATAATAATAGTAAGTTATTAAAGCTTTTTAAAGATTTATTAGTAAATATTAATAATTAATTATCGGTGGCCTGTGTGTTAGCATTATTCTCCTTATCAGAGCTCCTCTTTAATTGCTTGCGATTCGGTTCCCGGTTGAACTCTTCGAGAATTTTGCGGCCCAAGGAAAGAGAATCCTGAGCAGAGTTTGCTGCCATTGTGTGATCTTGAAACTCCATGGGCTGATGCCAGTTGAGCTTGTCATTTCGAAAGGACATCGGCTCCATCCGGTACTCCTCCTCCTCCTCTTCCTCCACGGAGAAGATCTCGAGGACTCTGTCCTTTTGGCACATTTTTCGAGCCCGCATCTCGAGGGCATTGGGCACCACGCCGGGTCGGTAGGCGACCATGTACCGGCTATCATTCCAGCCGTTGTAGAACCTCGTCTGGCAGCCCAAGCCCTTGGCCAGCTCCTGTGCGATGGCCTCCTGCAGGGGCTTCATCGGTTCAAAGTCGATGAAGCGGCGCCGACTGTGCAGGAGCCGACGCAGTCGTCGTAGGAGAACGTCCCCGTTGCGAACGAGGCGGTTCAACTCGGCACTTGGGAGCTTCTTGGACTCTGCGGGACTCGTTCTGGCATGAATACAGCAGATCAGCTGCCGGAGATTTCGCTTGGAAGGCAGTACTTCGGGCGGCACAACTGTATAGTTGTGCTCGGAGAGAATTCGAGGCGCAAGGCCAGAGAGAACCTCTTCGCTTAGGAATTTCCCCGGAGTAGCTGCCGGAGTATATAATCTGGTCAAGATGTGCAAGTTCGGACTAAACGCTAACTTACCATTATTAGACGATCTAGTACTCATCTCAACATTGTCCGACATTATTAAATACTTCTCCTCATTGCCTCAGTTTCGAGAGCTGCCAGCCTTGAAAGTTTCGGAGAATTCAAAAGTCTGAGCAAATTCCTTATAACCAACTAGAGAAATTCCCACTCAGCAAAGTTGCAATTTGAATTTAATAGAGAACTTTCTCGAGCTCGAGCTGAATTGGGTTAATTTTCAACAGAAACCGTAGAATGACAGCACCAGAGTTGCTCCGAGTGACATGCGAGTTTCTGCAGCAGAGTTGACTTGAGAAGGTGACAACCCACAAAATAGTGTTGGGATATTGATTTCTGACTTGCAAAAATGTTAAAGTGCCTGACTTTTAAAATAAATATATTTTTATTTATTTCTAATGCGACAAGTTTAAAACTTATATTTGTTGCACTAGTAACAAAGTGCAGAATTAGTACATTTCTTAATCGGACAATTTGTTCATATTTCTCTATTGACTTAAAATTATTTATTGAAATAAATTTAGTTACTTATTTGTTCTGTATTTTAACTTAAACTAAACATTATGATGTACGATAGTTTATAATCTAAATTTTTAATTAAGGTATGTTCTTTTATATTATTTTGTGCTAATATATTTTTGTAATTATAAAATGCAACGAATTTTCGTTTGTAAAGACGAAAACTTGACTCAAGCAATATTTATGCTATATTTCTAACATAATTGAAAAATGCAAAGTGCTGATACAGAATTCTAACCTCTTAATTCGTTAACAGCTTTATGGCCACATCCACACTAATCCGGATATTATTTTGGCCCTTAAACTAAAATCAAAGTTTTAGGGCCCCGGAAAAGTCAGTCCGGGAAACTGCATACTGTTTTCCCATGCAAAGCAGGGCCTCCGGAGTGCCAGACTTTACGGAAAACTTTCATGGCGAGCCAAGGAGAGTCCGGGAGATGAGCCAACCACATGAGCAATGGACACCGAACATCGGCCAGGAGTTGGGAGTGAGCCAGAATTCCATTCACATCGAATGGAGAAGAAAAGGCAAACTTCTTTGGTGAAAGGTTTTATTGCTCCTAGCCGCCTGGATGTGTCTCCACTCCGAATTGGGAGCTTTAGCAGGATAAGGGATGAGGGATGATGGCGCTGGCCAGGATAAGGGAGCACCCGCCGCGGAGTTGTACTAAAGTAAATGAAGCGTGACGCTTTGTTTTCCTTTGATTTAGTTTTATGAGTCTGCATCGGATGTAATTGAATTATGCAAGTTGGCGCCGTCGGCAGACGACTTTATTAGCATCCGATCGTAAAAGGCAAAAAGGGGAGCATTGGGACGATGACACGGATGATGGAGAACTCCAGGAGGCTGGCGACAGCGACAGGATACGGGATGCTCTGACAAGGTTACGCTTTTTACCAGTGACATTTGAATTTCAGATGATTCCGCACAACTCGCGGTGAAATGAGTTGGAAAATATGAGGATGAAGCCGTGATAGGGGATACAGGATACGCGACACTCCGAGCTACTGGAGCAGGCACATCCAGTGATAAGCAGCTCAATGAATGCAGGACGCGATGGCAACAGGATGGAATCCATAATGAAATGACAATTTGCAGGCGGACAAAGCGTTCCGCAGTCTAATTGACACCAATGGATGTCCGGGTGCAGGTCGGAGTGGGGAAATAAGAAATCGAAGCTGAAACTGGACTCCAGCAAGGGGAAAAGCAACAAGGGATTGCTCTTATGGCAATCCAGGATAAGAGACTAGAAATCGATTTGTCAACTGCCTCAGAGCATTTGCGGCGGGTTCTGTTTCGATACTGTAAGCCAATAATTAATATGTGAGTCGCCATGGCGCCAGGATAACCCCTGCGGATGTCCTGGAAGATAGAGGGGCAATCTGTCAGACCAGTGCGGGTTTCGTTTGTCAAAAATGCAGAGCTGGAGAGGCACTGCATCCCATAACTGACAGGGGCTGCCAGCGTCCGATTACAGTTTCATGAACACTCGGATGCGGAGGCAAGGTGGAGCTGGGAGGAGGAGGGCAGATGCAGGGCTGAAATCAATGACAAACTGAAATCAAAAGCTGTCCTTTTCCCTTTTCCCTCATTCTGTTTGCCGCAATCGGAGAAGTGCAAGGACACTGCGACTGAGAGTGGCTTCTGTCCTGTCGGTTTGGGTTGTGCCGTGTCCGACAAGGACTAAGCTGTATCAGGCGATCCAGGAAAGTGGCATTGGTGACTCACGCATCGCCACGCAGGCTTACATCTGCCGGATGATATCGTAATTCGCACCCACAGGAGAGAGGAGGAGGAGGTGGTCATCGATTGCTGCAGTCATCAGCGAGGGAACAATGCACTTAACCAGACCCGAAGGAGGTGAAATCCACACTGGCCTGCTTCACTTCTCAAGCTTCTCGGAAAAGTTCTCCTTCACGGAGAAAAGTTGCCTAAAAATGCTCACGTCCTCGGCACGTGACCGAAATGTTTGGCCATAAACAAGGAAAATATGAAAATGAAGAGGCGAACTCAGCAAATAAAGGGAGGATACGAGGAAATAAGGAGGAAGTTGGGAGTCGGTAATCGGGCTGATATATTTATCCTGCTGAAACTTCGCACGGAGCCTCTTCAAAAATTCAT
>VNJS01014267.1:0-12117 GCA_008042575.1 Drosophila watanabei | reverse complement strand
CGTTCCCGTTCCCGTTCCCATTCTCACTCTCGCTGTCGTTCTCGTTCTCGTTCATTTTTCAGTGTCTTTATTTTGGCATCGACATCATTATCATCGTCGTCCCATCGGACTGGCTCCATGGCCGTGTGTCTTTGTGCCAGGGCGCTCCTCTATATAAACTATAATCGTGGCTAAATGTGTGCGAGTGTGCGGGGGTGTATCGGTGGCACACATATGCATTGAAATCAGGTGCAAATATTGTTAGATTTGCGTCGAGGCGAGACTCGGGGCGAGTCGAGGCATTTCACAAAATCTGTGTGTCGACGCATCTGTGGATCTGCGGATTGCGCATCCGAAAATCCAGCACAGAAACTGGATGAGAGCGAGCTGTTGATTTTGCCAGCCATGTTTTTGCTGATTTAATTATTAACCGAACGCATTGTGCCACGGAATTTGTTTTAGTTGAAATGCTGGAATATTTCATTTCTACATATTTCTACACAAACCAAAAATGTGAGCCGCTTGAGGGGACACCCATTTTTTGATAGGAAATATTTTATAAATAATTAAGGCCTGTGGCATATTTAAAACATATTTTAATGGATTTTTGGTAGGTAAAATATGCAGTTAAATAGGGAAGGGGTTTTTTAAGTGTTCTTATAACTATGAAGCTTGTAATAAATGACTTGCTAAGATAGGCCAATATATGGCTTAAAAAAATATGTACAAAATATGCAATTGATATTAAATTAATAAATAAATATACAGCATTTTTTTTACAAGTCTCTTGATATTTTATTTCCATTATTATTTTTTTAGTTTAAATATTACCATTTGAAGCATTTTTTATTCCTCTTAATAGTATTCAAAGCTTATTTTGAGAATCAAAGTAATGATTAATAGATTTTTTTTTTGTATAGATTTTAATGTTTCAATGTTACTTCTCCATAAATTTAATCCCAAATTTTTAAATATTATTCCCCTTTTCTTAGCTGTAAGTATGCTTTATTTTGGTAAATCTAATTAAATGAAGGCAAATATTTATTTTTTCCTGGGTGTAACCCACTTGTTTTGTGCTTTTGAAGTGCTGCATGGGTTGTGTGGGTGATGGGTGGTGGGTGGGCGTTGCACCAAAAGTACACTAATATTCGGCGAATAAACACACGCCCAAGAGCCTGCTTAAGTGTAAACACACACTTGCACTGCGCCAAAATACGTATTTATTTGCTTTTGAATGTGAATGTGAATGCTTACTTACCGTCTGTTACAATTTGGCGCTGCTTAGCTGCTTAATCCAAAAATAACGCCAGCCAATTGCGAAAGTTCGCCTCCGGAGTGCTTGGTGTTGCTGCTGCTGTTGCTTTGCTTTTGCCTTGACCCCGTCCCCGCCTTCGCCTCCTCCTCAGCTACCGCTCCCTTCGCCGCCCTCTTGCAGCCACGCAGTTTGTTTGCACTTTGCAGCAATGCACTTTGTGCAATTCTTTTGTGCGGGAAGCGGCAAGCGGCAAGTGGCAAAGGGGCGCGTTTGTGCGAGTTAGCTGGGGGAGAAGCGAGTACGCGTCCGCGTCCGCCGAAAACCGGCGTTTTGTAAGCGCACCATCGGCCAACTGAATTTGAAACTGAAACTGAAAACGAAACAGCAACAGAAACAGAAATGGACGCAGATACATCCGAAACAGCAGCAGCTGGGGAGCAGGAGAAGCGCTTGGCTTTACGCAATGATCGAAGGCGGCGCCTTTTGTTTTTGTTATTTTTTCATCATCAGTCTACATTTTCACATCTTTGGCACCGCCGAGCAAGAAGAAGAGCCAGCGCACAGGAATGTATCTACGGGTGCGAGCGAGTGCGTGTCTTCAGATACAGATACACATACAATGCGTGACACTGGCGGCCGCAAAAGAGTGCAATGTTCTTGCAAAAGCGATCGATAGTTTTTCTCTTTTAAGGAGGCTTAAAGGAGCAAAGATTGAAGAAAATAAATACAAGAATAATATGCGGGGACACTGTCAAGCCTTGACCAAAATTTCAAGAAGCTACGAGATACATAAAAAACAACAACATTTAGACCTGGAAGCAACTTCTTTCTAAGCAGTATCCCCTGCTGACCCCTTCTTAATTCAGCGTGAATTTTAACAATTTGTGGCTAGAACAAGTTGGGAATTTTGGAGTAGCATAAATGATTAAGAAGCTTTAAACTTTGTTAAAAAAATGTTAAAAGGATATTCATATAAATATTTTCATAATGCCCAAAGACAAAGTCGTTAGTTTTATAAAAATCTATCATCTTTAATTAATAATTTAATTTAATTATATTTTTTTTTTAACAAGAATTTAATATGATTTAAGATTATACGGGGAATTTATCAATTTATTAAAGCAAATAAATAATATATTTGTAAATACATCAAATGAAATCAATTAAAATACATTTCAAATAATGAAAAATTCTTCGCTTTTTTAAGTTGTTTTGTGTATTAGCTTGGGGCTTGTTTTGATTTGGGTAACTGGATAAACGAAATCATATACGAAATAGTCAATTTTATGATTTGAGGCATTTTAACAATTTTCAATAAAAAAAAAGGAAAAATTTGAATAATTTGCATAAAATTTGCATGTTAATTAGTCGAATTTCAAAGGCTTTCAAATAATTGACCCCCTGAAACATATGCCAAAATGTAATAAATAAGAAGAAATCATAATAAATAATAAATAAATTGTAAGCCCAAAAATCGAAAGATGAATTAATTAAAATAATTCATGGGCATAAAGCGGCGCCGCTTACGCACTTGGTCATATGGACGAGTGACTTTTATTACCTAATTAATAAGAGCGATGGCATTAAATTAACAAACATTGAAGCACATTTGGCAGGTTTTCAAAAAGATATAGCCAAAGGCAATGGCTACACACTGACTTGAATGCAAATTAAAGACGGCGAGGGATTAGCAAGCCGAGGCAGAGTTCAAAAGAGATGAAAGTCTGCCCACTAGTTTTCCCCAATGATTAATTCCAATTTAAAGGTGATTCATTTTTCAGGCAATTCAGTCTCGGTAAGACGGACACATTTTGCCGCCCGGCAGTGTAAGTTGGCCAGATATTTAGACCGATTCCCAATACCAACACAGACCGCCAGCAATAACAGCAAATAGTCAAAGTAGTTTCGACAGAGAAGGAGCGGCGGAAAAAATGGAAATTAAAAAAATATTCGGTCGCCGTCGATGAGCGACGAGATGGAGACACCGACAGCGACAGCGACAGCAGCAGAGACCGCGACGGCGACAGCGGCGGCGGCGGCGAAAGATGGATAGATACATTTGTATCTATAGGATCTATATGCAGTTCTTATGGCCCGACATTACAGAATTCTTACTGCCGCGCCCGAGCACGTCTCTAATATTCTATTTTTGAGTGTAGTTCTTGTGTTTTCGTTTCTTTTTTTTACTGTATTTCATTTTCGTTCTGGCTTTCCACGTCCTCGCAGCTCAACGGTATTTTCTGCGTTTTCCCCTCACTTTCCTCATTCTTTTTTTTTTGTAGTTGAGGAGCGATTTTCTTGTTTTCACGAAAATAGCAAAGAGTCCATAGAGAAAAATCGAGGGAAAATGGAAAGAAATGCGCTTAAAATGTCATTTAATTGTTTCACTAGCAGGCTGCGTTTTATATGGCTTTCGCTTAACGTTTTTCTTTTATTTGACTTTATTTTTTTAATTTTCGCTGGTTTTTGGTTTTGGGCTTTACGGTTTTTGGCTTTCTCGCGGTTGAAGTTGATTTCATTTGCCAGCCTTTTCGGCTTCACTTTTTAATTGTGCTTTAAATGCTAATTAGCTTGTGTGCTGGATGAAAAAGCGCACACATATCGGTGTGGTTTCCTTTAATGCATTTTATTTAATTATTTTTTGATGGCGCTCAGTGCAGAGTCCGAGTGCTTATTGTGGAGTTTTTCATATTTTTTTTATTGTTGTATTATTTTATATGCGAGTATATTGCTCTTTGTTGTCTCGATGTTTGCGAATGACACATATTTTTTTGGCATTTATTTTTTGGGTTATTTTTTTTTTCACGGTGGCGCCTCCGCTGTCCACGAAATTACACATAGAGCGAGCACACACAGAGGCAGCTAGGTGCAGCAGCTGCAGCTGCCGAGATACAAAGATACTCAGATAGTCAGATACACCTGACGTACCGGGGGACTCGAACTCGGACTCGGAACTCGGAACTCGGATGGGTGATGTGGTGACCACGTTCGCGACCACGGTGCGAATTATTATTGTTACTCGACGCAAGTCGCCGCTGCTGCTGGCCTGCCGCCGACGGGAAAAAGTTCGCAAAAGCAGCGAAAAGTTGCCTCTTGCTTTAGTTGCTTTTTTATATTTTTTTGTTCATGGAAAATCATCGGAGAAGACGATGATCAGCATCATCGTGATGATGATGATGATGATGACACCCCACCGCTTCACAGCCACCATGTGTAGCCCTGCCCCAAAAGCCTCCCTCTACGCCCACACACACCCGATTATAAATTAGCCTCGGCCACTGGGCTAATCACGTATTCCTCGGCTATATTCTATACTGCTTCCGTACCCTCTGCCCCTCTGGCAGCAGACACTTCAAGCCAAGAAGCGATAAATATTCAGCACAAAAACATTCAGCACACCAACACTTGGTGCTGCTGCCTGTGCGCTGCTAAACCACCTAATTAACAAGAAAACAACGATTCCGATATATGTACTAGATATTTCTCCACCTATGCCACCAGCACACACATAAGTATATTTTTATATGCATGCTTTTCTAAATATTGAACATTTATTTTTGGATTTTTGGAAAGCCATTTGAAAGCAGTTTCTTATGCCCTAACAACCGTGAGGGGTTGTGCTGAAAAGGTGAAATATTTTGTTAATTTGGATTTTGAATTCATTTGTTGCATACTTTTGGAGGCACAAGCCAGGCTTGGTTTTCTATTATATTAATATTTTTATAAAGAAATAAGTATGAACCTTTAATTTAAGTCTAGGGAAAGCAATAAAGCTTTAAGCTGAAATCGTTATTAAATTAATTACAATTTTGATAATTTAGTTTTGCATATTTGAAGTCGTTTCTCTTTCCTTTCAATCTTTAAACTATATTTTTGTGTTTCTTTTTGGTTCAGTTAAAGCCTTGGTTAATCCTATAATTAAAGCTTTAAAAGCTAAAGACTGTGCACATATTTTAGGCATTTAATTTCGTTACTTGAAGAATTATGTTTTTTTCCTCTTTAAAGCCATCTTAACTCCGTTTCTGGACCTCACTAAAGTATTGATTATACTAACAAACTCTCTTTTTTTATTGCATTTTTAAAGCTGAATTTTTCTTAGACTAGGAAATTCTTATTTTGCAGTTGATTGAAGCGAAACCACAAAAACCAAACCAAATGGCGCACAATAAGAAATTAATATTATAGTAAACTTAAAATAATAATAATAATAAAAAATTAATTACTTATCTCGTCATATAGCTAAAATTTTTAATTGTACAACAGAATAATAAATTTTGAAATATTTAAATTATTTTTGTATTTATTTTCCAATTTATTAGGTAATTATTTGAATTTAAGAAAACGATCTTTGTTAAAAAATGAAGGACAAATAATTATTATTACTCGGAGACGTATTCTTCATTCATATAAAGTTTTCATTATAGTTTTGTAGATTTAATTACCTTCTCAGATACATTAAAAGATTAAACAAAATTCTATAAAAATATATATATATATTAATATAAATATGAAGATCATAAATCTCTAGAACAAGGTTAGTATAAATTTAAATCTGTTTTAAATGTCAAACAGTTTCTAGGGAAATTAATTTATTTATAATATTTATTTGATATACAAATCATAAAACTAAATGGAAATACTTATTTTTTAGAGTGATTGGAATGGAACGGGCGTCTATTGGCACACGTTTCAATATTTGTTCGGTTTTCTGTTCATTGTTCTGTGGTATATTTAGTTTTCATCTGCTTATATTTTTGGAAATTTGTTTTGCCATCAAGAGCAGAAGCAGGAGAGCGTCAACAACTTAATGCTGTTAGTTTGTAGTTTATATTTTGTATAGGTGTTTATGGGTGTGTGTGAGGTTTTCCCAGAACATTTTGCAGTTTCACAAGTTCACGAGCTTTCAGTGCGCTCAAGCACAACAATTAGTGCATTCAATGTGTTTTTCAGCATCGCTCACCTGTCCCCACCTCAGCTTAACCCTAGCATGGCCATGCACAAAAAGCTCCGCTGCAGAAGAGCACCTGACAGGCAACTAAGCTGCCTGTGTATTTCACGCTAGAAAGCCAGCAAAAAATAATATGTTTAATGTTTGTGAATGATTAATGGCACATTAGAATCGAAATTGTTTTTGGTCCGAGCCCGCATCCGAATCCGAATCCGAAACGCAGGAGGAATCGGCGCAGCGGAGCTGTGTACATTGCTATAATGTGCAAATATTTATATCCAATATCCCCAAGCTCCCCCCTGTACAGGTACATATATCTGTTCTTATATATATAAAAGCACACGTATGTGTATATTTTTATATGAGTATGTGCTCTTGGCTGCCGCCACCTGAGTGGAACAGATGAGTGTTTATAATGTATCGCATATGCATGGCCAAGAGTGGAAAAGAGGCAAAAAGCTAGCAGCCAGCGGATACACAGGAACACGGCCAGCCGAGAGCGGTGAGTGTGTGTGCACACACAATATACGAGGTGTATGATGCTGTGCACACACGAAAACACAAAAAAATTCATCAACTGGTTATGCACAGGGCAAAAAGCACAGCCATATTGTTAAGCTTCGCAGGTGATCGATTGCACTGGGAAAATAAAGAGGTACTATTTATTAAATTGATTATAATTACAAAAATTATATATAATACTTGCTTCATATACCCTTAAAGTCGGTCAGTTTTGAATAACACTTGTTTATTCTTGATTTTCATTATATGTTTTTGTATATTTGACATAAGATTACAGAATTTCCTTTGGAAATAAAAAGTTAAAAAAAACCTTCTTTGTACTAGTTGTACAAAATTTGGATATATCGATACATTATTTGCCAAATCGATACATATATCCTTATTATACCGTTGATATTATGTGCAATGCGTCGATATTTTATAAATCGAAATAAAAAAGAAATAAATAAATACAATTTATCTTAATTGATTCTGTGATATTATTATTACATTATATCCTTAAATTCGATTGATTAAAGCTTTCGATAATTTCGATATTATGTTGAGGGAGTTACACTTGTCTCTATGTACATCGTCATCTTAACACCTTATGTATTAATATCTATAATATATAATAATATGTATTATATTTGTCATAATTTTAAGTGGCTTTATATTGATAAACAAATTTTTCTTGTTATAAAAATGCTTCGTATTTGACAGCTGAGGGAGTGAAAACTTTCAAATAATAGTATTTAAAGATTTATACAAACCAAAATGACTTTCTCTTCTTATCGGATTTTCCTTTTATAAAAGCAAATATTCATAATCAAAAGCCTTTTAATTATCACTTTCGTCAAATATATAAATTAGTGTTTTCCTAAGGATTTATCAAAAAGGTCTCCCCCTCTGTATTTTATTTAGTTTAATTTTTTTTAACTCTGCACTGTAAGATACTAAACATTTTATACGTTACAGGCATATCCCCGAGTATTTGCTTAGTCGTGTGTATTATTTCGGTTGCCAAGTTCGGCACAGAGGCTGTGAGTGTGTCCTTGGGGTGCCAAGGACCGATGCGTTATGATGGAAGATGGTAGATGAAGGAGCGCAGCGGAGCGGCCCCCAGTTGATGCCGGGGCAAACCCCAATTCAAGTTAAAATCCGAAACGAACTTTGCCAAATTGCAAAAGCCGCAAAACCAAAACATTTCGTCGCCTGCTGCTGAAGTTCCCTCCGTTGTTGCCTCCGGAGAATAACGGTGCGGGGAGCTGGCAAAGGTCCCCCAAGAAACGCAGAAAGGATCCTAGAGTCCTCGCTCAAGCATCAGGCGCACACACTAACTCGCACACCCACACGTTTCGAAAAGAGTTGGCAGAATTCCTTAATAAACTTTAATGACTGCGGGTGTCCTGGCATCTGCCGGCTTGTGTTTGTCACTTTGGCTCAGGGTGCAAGTGCAACTTTGATGGACTCGGGTTACCTTGGCTGGCCTTGTGCGGTCCTCCTGCTCCTAGTCTCCTCTATGGCCACCTGTTCGTTGTTGCCAACTTTTGTGGTTGGTTGGCTGCCAATTCTGGCTGTTTCCAGAGGTCGAAGCAACAAACTGTTTACTTTAGGCACTTGTCTGCTTTATTGGCCAGTCACCAATATATTTAAATATATTTTTCTAACACTTCAGGCCTTTTAATTGGTGACTATATTTAAATGTTTGATTTTATTGCAGTTGACTTTGTTTTTTTTAGTTTATTTTATTTACTTCTATTATTATTTTAAGTATTTAAAGAAAATATTGCAAGCTGATCGAAAAGCTTAAATGGAAATTTTTTTATTGATAATCAATTAACTCCATTAAAATTTAATTACTGAGTTGTATGAAATTATAATATACAAATTATATTGCACATATATACAGCTTAAATTGAATACTGTGTTAAATCAAATTTAAACGCGTAAAGTATGTTGTTTAAATTACTTAAATTATTCACTACCAAAAGTCTGGTTAAATGCCAAATTGTTGTATTTAATTCTACTAAATGGGAAGATTTTTTTAAGAATATTTAAGGCACTGAATTTTTATAAATTCTTAAATTAACATATTTATCAGTTTGCATAAATAATCTTAACTAAGCTTTAAACATAACATTCTATAAATACTTTTAGTCCTCACACGAATATATGAACTCTATAAATTATCCATTATATTTATTTGACCCCTAACTCAACTTTTGCTCTTCAATCCAACAAATTATCCGCTTTTCTGTGCTAAATGCTTTAAACTTATTGTGTCTTTTTTATTGTCTGTTTATAAACTCAACCGTGGAAAAAATGTGGTTTTAAAAGCATTAAAAGCATTAAAAATAACCATTAAGCAGGACTGCCCCGCGAACTTTGCTGTTAGCACTGCTACAAGTCCTGGGATTATGTTTTTCTTTTACCATATTGCTTTTGATTAAATTATAAACAAATATACTTAAATTACATACATTTCCTTAAAGATGAGCTAGACTAGTAATTAAATTTATAGCTTTAAACCAATTCCAAGTAATTGGAATAAGTATAACTATTTGCATACTACCTTTTTAAAATATATACATTGTTATTACAAACTTAGACTTCAGCTAACAAAAACTTTATAAAAATATAAATATAAACTTGTAAACAAAATTACAAAGCCACCTACTGGTGCCTCGGCTTATCCTGTGACTTGTCGGCTTTAGTACTTCAAACTCTCCCTTGCTGGCGGAGTTCCGGCCAACTTGTCAAACTCGACTCGAGGCCTTTTGAATTTCGCCTATAATTTACTTGACCGTCACGTGCCACAGTCACGCATGCCACCACCCGGGAGGAAGTGTGGCAACGAGGCACCATGGCACCGGCCGTGCAACAAGCCTGGGGGGTGGGAGCAGGGGGCCAGTGGGTGACCGCTCATGCATTACTTATGAAATGACCCCGGCCGATACAAGGTATCCTAGTTGCCATTGGCGGCATGTTCTCAGATACTAAATTGGAAGCATCGAAATCAAATTCAAATCGGAATCAGGCTGCCAGTCATTTGCATTTGAATCGACTTTCGAGATGGATATGCCCATCTATTATGCATTTAATTGCACTGGAATCCGTATTTCGGTCTCTAATGGGAAAACTAACTCGGTTTCGGGTGGCAGCCAATCGTCCCAAGAGAGAGAGCTCCTTAAATTTTTGCTTATATTCCTTAACGACTTTAGCATGCAGCTTTATGGAACTTTTGGGAACTATGTGACTTACCTGAACTTTGCCAGCGGGGGAAATGTTTGACGGTAAGTGTTTGGCTTTTGCTTTTGCAGTTGTTTTGTCGAATATGAAAATAATATAAAATTCATCTAAAGTCAGCATGAAAAAAAAGCAAAATAGGAAAACAAAAGGGGAAAAGTCCTGCGAGAATGCTTTCACATTGAAGTGAATTTGAAAAGAGATTCAAGTTGACAATATTTCTTGTTGGGGGTTTTTATTTTATGAAAAAACTTTTTTTTCTACGGGGAAATTATTTTAAAACCTATTTGAAATATTATTTAAAGAGGGGAAAAGTTCAGAGGTAGACGATATCAATTAAAAACGTGTCTAAAATTGAGCAATGAAATATTTTAGTATCCAAGTTCAGTGTATATTTAAATTTTAACTAATAAATCTATAAATTAAGAGAGATTATAGTTCATTATTATGTAAACTCACCTTGATATTAACCATTCAAGAACCCTTTACCACTGCAAGAGCATAGAGAATAGATGACTCAAGTCGTAAAAAGACAACCTCCATCAATAACCAATGATCTGACGGGAATTTACGGCGAAATGGAAATCCGGAAAAGCCCTCCAACGGTTTTGCTCATACATATGCATGTCTCACTATAGTGAGACAAATGTTCCTTCGACTTGGCCAGAGAAAGAAAGGGAAGCCAGGCCCGGTCCCGGTCTCGGTCCCGGGCACGGCCCAGACCCAGGCTCAGGCCGTTGGAATGACTTTTTTATACGGCGGCTGCGATGCGGTTTTTGCCATTTAATGGTCTTGGCCATAAAAAGAGCCGGAACCGTCGTAACACTTACCCTGCAATCGTTTTATTTAACTGCTGACTTGTTTGCGCAAATTAACACATTTATTTACGCCACAATTTGTTGCTTAAATATTTATCGAAAGAGGGAAATGCAGAGAGCATGGGGCAGGACCAGGAGCAGGAAGCAAATTCGAGCAGTAACATTAAAAATTTTTCGTTTATTTCATATACAATAAGTACATACAGATAAACATATACATATCCAAGTCCGTACAATACACATATACATATACATAGGGGGGACACACACATATATATCCGCGAATACATATGCAGAGACGATTCTTTGTAATCATATCACACACACAAACGATATGGCACGCACACAGACTCGCATGCAGCATAATTGAGAGTAAATTAGCGCTATACTTGTATATAGGAATTGCGAAGCCCGAACGGCAAGTCATCCTCGTCCACGTCCTCGTCCACGTCCTTTGCCCCGCGCTGCTTCCTCTCACCCACTTCCCATTCCTATTACCATTACTATCTATATCCGCATCGGAACACTCGGAAAAAAAGAATCGTCCTAAGTGCATAAGATTTTCTAGAAGGAATTAGCTGATTTCTTAAAGGAGAAAATTATACTAAGGTGCTCAAGAACCCGTTTATGCTTTTAAAACCTTTTAAACGGTGTCGAAAAGTATGCAATGGAATTTTTCGGTACCGAATTCAGTTTAAATTTGTCAGTTTTTACGATCCAATATTTTGTAGCCTAACTTTTGAGATATATTTTAAGATTTTTAAAAACTAGTGACTTCTGTAGCACCAGAGACAGAAAATAATTGAAGTTTATTCTTAATTTCGGAAGTATATTTCTTTGAACTATTTTTGTGACGAAATAAAAAATAAAATTTAATAAAACAATATTATTTAGCTATAAAAATCTTCTAAATATTCTTGAATTCTAAAAAGGATACAAATTTAATGATTAAACTGAAAAGACCATTTTTTTATTTCTTTAAAAGAAGATTCACAAGATCTATTATTTAAATTTTAAAATCTATTTGAAATGTTTTTCGGAAACCTAGTTGTTACAACATTTTTGCATTAAAACAATTTAGCCTATATTTAGGACGACACATTTTTTTCGAGTGCATGCGCATCCTGGGGCTTGAACCCGCCCCACATTTTGATATGGTTCCGCTTAAGCGGGAACGCTTAAATTCGCTGGTTGTGGCAATTGTTGCATCGCCCGCCGCCCCACCATTCCAGTAGCCCGTATATGCCGCGCAGGCCATAAAAAACAGCTAGTAGCCAGCTCCAGGATGCAGGAACCAGGGAGGAGCCGAGAGCGGGGGCCCGTCCTTGCAGCGGCAGCTGCTCCTTCTCCAGGCAGAGCCGGAACTC
>VNJS01014258.1:0-11969 GCA_008042575.1 Drosophila watanabei | reverse complement strand
AATCTCCCAGGCAAACATGCCGCTGTTCTCCTCCTTTAGCCGGATGATCTTCTTTACCACGGTGGGCGTGGTCACTTGCTGTAATGAAGAGGGGAGAATGATGGATTCAGATTAAAATGGTTGTCTTGAAGTGGAATTTAAATAGCTTAAAGTCTTAATAACAAGATTTATCCAAGACTATATCCTTCTACACGATTTGAATTCATTTTATTTGTGTTAAAAAACATGGCTTTAATGAACTAGAATCTCTTTATAGAACCTCCAATACTGGAGAAGCTAAAGTTGTTACCATAAGTGCACCAAAAATTTTCAAGTCTGAATTCTGAGACGTATGTTCGATACACAGTAAAGTTCCATGAGGAAGATTTACCATGAAGTAAAGTGGAACCAAAATGGAAAGCCACAATTCTTATATAACCACTTAAAGTTAAAAATGAAATCAGAACACAAAGAACCCCTTGAAATACCCCAAAATAAACTTTGTTTAACCTTTGTTTCTGACTTTTAACAAATACCTTGACAGCATATTCATTATAAACCTAGTAGATGCATTCCTGCGATTAAAATAACCGACACTATGAACTCCCTCTCTAAAAGGGGTCTCCCGTTTCTCCCCGACGATTAATTGCCGTGAAATTCAATTGTTCAGTAAAACTAAACTAAACCAAAGCGCGCACTGAGCGCAGTCTGTGGAGCGAATTTTGCAGTGCACGCAGCCACGCCCCTTTTGAGCCGACATGTTCGCTGAGAGATTTGCATCGGAAACCCGGGAACCCGGGTCCCGGGAGCAGGAGACGACCCCCTTTGGCATATGTTAATTTGACCGAATATTTCGAAGGACTTGCGCTGGCGCCCGCTCCTCACGTGTGACGCAGCAATTCATTAAAAATTCATAAATACACTAAAGGGGGCTTAAGTGGTGTGGTGCGGTGGGGATCCCCTCCCCCTTCCTCTGCCGCGTTGCATGCCAGATCTTATCGGAAATCTACACGCGCACTCACCCTTTTGTGGCCACCACTGTCCCCGTGAGCACAACTACTGCTATGCAGTGTGCGGAATAGTTCAGGTGGCAACCTCTTTATTGACCCAGCGTAGGTGTTAAATGCGCGTTTTGTTATTCGGTGAACACCGCGCTTATTGAATCGCCATGTAAGCGGGCGTTGGGAGTGGGTGGAACAACTACAGCTATTACTATTCCAACCCCATCCACAAAAAGGTGCTTGAGTACCGTCTGTGGCCGGGTACATTGTGCACTCGGTGGGCGTTGCAACTACCGTTAATTAGGCGTTCTGTGCCGTCGGCAAACATCGCACCTGAGCAATTGTTTGCGCAGTCTAACCAAAAAAAAAATGTATTTACATATTTCGATGGGAGGTTTTGAATACCGTGGTATGTGAAAAATTGGTATTTAGATTTATTTATAAATCCTACCCTACTTTTTGTGAGATATAGGAAAAATCATATAGGTTTTACTGGGTCAACAGTAGTACTAGGTATGCAAGAAATATTTATATATAGAAATTGTATTAAAAATTCGATCATTTAATCGATTTTTTAAAGTTGCAATCAATGGGCGATACATCGACGTTCTGTTTAATTTAACATTTATATGTGTCGCAATAATGGATATTTTAACAGTAAACGCGATATGTTACGATACGCAATAAATTATTATATTAAAATATAAGCTATTTTTGATATGACATTAATCTCGGTAATTTTATAGAAATATATTGAACTTTTCCTTTCGATATATGAGCTTTCCTTGTTAATATTAAGTATGAATTCAACATTCAGCACTTTAAGGCTAAATCCCTTTAAGAACTCTAAGGGAACTGTAAAGGCCTTGATTGCTTTGGCCTCCACTCTAGATATCGTGTTCTAACTCTTAGAATCGAAAAAGTGGATCTAACTTTGTGTAAATTCCGTTCTGAATATATATTCATTTAGTTCAAAAGTTTTTTATTCCATTAAGAAAAAAATATAACTGAAGATTCTATGTTATCCTGTAGCTAAACCTTGGTTTTCCTAGTTAACTTCGTTTGACGGACTCATTAATTCCACAATACCCCATGAAAAATTGCTGTAAGGGGTATTTGGTCGTGATTCGGTGTTATCTCTTGGCTCCTGGTGGATCGCTGATCCCCTTGCCCACCTATCACTATCATCGTGGCATTGTCGTCACTTGTGTTGCCGTGAAGCGAGCAGTGGCTTAAACGGTAGCAGCCACACTTGATTGGGCGTGCGAACCGCACAGGTGTCCCTATTATCCAACCCACCCATCCCGATATACCATCCCTATATTATCATCCTCTGGCAGGCGAGATTGATTTGCTGCGCTCTCTCCACTCGAAAGCCCACTGGTTCTACTCCTCCTCCTCCTGGCAACTGCTCCACTGCTGGTTCCACCTCCACCACCTGCCTGCCACTCCCACACGGCCATAAAAGCTGTCATCGGAGACATCGGGAGAACATGTAAACTAGCTGCTGGTTACAAAGCTTATCTGGGCTATCTGTTTCCGTGTATCTGTGATACTTTATGGATTTACTGCTGTGCGTTTGATTTTTATATAATCGTTTGTTGATTTCATGCACCACAGCGGACCACATGTGGTTTCCCGTCACCGTCACCGTCCACGTCCCTGCCTGGATCTTGTTTCTCCCCAACCCTTTGGGACACCCACTTACCTTGGTCTTGCTGCCGCCAATGGAGCCTGGTCTTATGGAACCCGTCTCATAGAAGCGCGTCAGAATTTTGGATACGCAACCTGGAGTCAAGGAGTCAAGGAAATAAAGCTTAGTAAGAAGTAAAAAAAGAGGTTAGGGGGAAGGCAAACTCACCATGGGAGACCAGAAGCTGGCGGGATATATCACAGGGCCTTACTCCGCACAAGGCCAGATCCACGATCCGACGACGCACGCAGTCTGGTAGAGGACGGCCATTCACAAAAACTCCACCCAATTGGTTGACACCAGCTTGTCCTGGGAAAGGGGAAAAATAACATAAGAGTTCGATTAGTCCTGTTGTAAATTTTGTATATATCTAAAAGAAGAGTACGTAAAGAACAAGACTATTCAGAGAAGGGAACTTCCTTCTCCCAATTTCAGTTGAAAATTCATTAAAAATGAGTGCCCACAGTATAGAAATCATTAGTGTGCTAAAATTATAGCCTACTTATTGGCGTCTTGCCAGAAGCTGGTCTACAATATGTCTGGTTAATGCTCCAAGTTGGTCCTATAATATCTCTATAACCCAGAAACTTTACTTCATTACTTAACTTATTAAAATCTTAAATTCTTTATAATTTTTTAAATCAATTATGAAGTAAACAAATTTAGAAGGTTGAATACTATGAAAATTAAGCTAAAACTGTCTGTAGTTATATATTTTCACCTATAGTTTGCTCAGACAAATATTTGTAGCTCACACAAGACACCTGAGCTGGCTCCATAAAGCCAAGAAGGCCGGGAAGATTTACAATGGACACACGCGTTTGGGCCACTAAACCCGTAGTCCATTCCATGTTGACTTGTCTAATCTCTCTCCCACCTGCCCCTTGCCGCAACCGAACTGGAGATCGTAAAGGCAGGCGGCAAAAGTGCGCCAGTAATAACCGTGGCTCTGTTTGGGTTTCGGATTTAAGTTTTTTGGGGCTCCTACGATGATGGCATCTCTCCCTCATTTAATTTCACTTCAGAGTTCATTAGCGGGACTCACCTGTATGCGGCATGGCTGAAATGTGATCAACAATTCAATTCAGTCCAAGTCCAGTTCAATCCGAAAGTGATTCGATACGATCCGATCGCTTAGCTCGCTTAGCCTCCGTAAAGTATTTTGGTTTAGTTGCTGCTGTGCCTCTCCGCTCCTCTCCGTCTCCTCGCTTCCCTCTGTTGCTTCTGCCGCTTAGTTAATCGCTGAATTTTAATCAAATTTCAAGCAAGAACGCCATAAAAACGCTTTGATGGATGTCGTCGTGGTCGCCGGGCTATTAGGATGCTCAGCTTCAGCTACAGCTACAGCTACAGCTTCAAACTGAGACTGCTGGCGGCCCACTCCCCGAAGACTTTTTACGGCTTCCACGAAATCGGCTCCCCGTCCAGGCCAGGCCAGAACCGATCCGATCCGATCCGATCCGAGCGAGCCGTGCGGGACAGTGGAAATCTAGTAAGGAAAATACATAAAACTTAATTATTTTATAAAACTACTCGGCCGGGGGTTTAATGTGCAGTGGTTTATGTGCTCAATGGCCATGTCCAGTGACCGGTGACCAGTGACCAGTGCCCAGTACCCAGTATCTCAAATTAGCTGCTTATCAGGCACATTCCCGGCGCAGCGTGAACTGCGGGCCCATTATCGACAAGTTCAGCAGGTCCCGAGCCTCTCTCAGGTAGAGTTCCGTCTCCCCGAAGCATAGCTCAAGGAGTATGCAAATGCCAGAGGTAACAATTAAAATGAATTTTGGCCAATTGCTCATTTCGTTAAATATGCAGTCACAGGGGAGAGAGGGTGGGAGAGAGGGAGATATGCAAATGGGCTTTCAGCAGGGTGGTTTCCGCTTCCTGTCCATTTCCCTAGCTCTGGCCAGGATTTAGGCTGTCGCCAGCCTGTCAGAGGCATGAAAACGCGCTGAAGAACCGTATAAATCAAAAACTGTAACTGCCAACGCCGACGAAGGTCCACACTTTGTCATGGCCATGTTATTATGGAATTCACATTAGATTTAATTGCCGAGCCCAAAGTCCTGGGCCCCAGGTCCTGCCACTTTTCAGCCCATAAAATCGCCGAAATGCGCGTGTTAAGCCACCAAAACACCGCATGCACCACATACTCCCCCCAAACCAAAATACAGAACGAGAAAAACACAGAAAAAGAACTCGAAATTAAGTTGTTCATTAGGTTTTTTTTTTTTTTTGTGGGCTCTCCTCCGGTCTCAGTCTCAGTTTTGAGGCTCAGTTCGAGTCTCAGCGAACGGGAAACTCGTGCTGGCCGTTAAGGCCATAAACCCGAGTTGGCCCCGGGCCAAACTTTAACCGGCAGCGCGATAAGGATTCCATTCCATCGGGTTTTGTAGAAAGTGAAATAGACATTCCGGCCGAAAGAAACCAATTTGGACGCAATGAAAGGGTTAATTTCCCCGCTGGCGTGCCGCTTGACCATTTCGCTGGAATACTTTTCTATGTGATTTTGTACAAGACCAATTGAGGCCAGTGAGCAGTGAGCAGTCTCCAAACTAAATAGTTCCGGGCGATAGTTAACCCCTTGAATTGGTGCAAAGTCCTACTCTTATGGGTTCATCGAATCAGGGGTTTGAAAGGGTTAAATAAGTGAGAGAGGAGCTAGGAGCTAACTTCCTATTTGATTGAGGTATTTGATATGGTTCCAAGGGTAAGGGTTCTATAATTAGTTCTTAATTCCTGCAGAACAGGTAATATTTCAATGAGGTAACCATGCCAAGGATAAGGGATAATATAATAGAATCGAAGGTAAAACGAAATTTGTTAAAAAGAAACGGTCTGTTAATAAAAATGTTTAAGAAATGTAGTAAATCCTATGGTGTTGTATTTAATATACAATTTAGATCAATTTAGAATTATAATAACTATATTTCACTTTATTATAGATATTGTTTTGATCTTTCATCTATATATGTCCTTACCTTCCCTTAGACTGAATAATATCACCCTAGTTTCTTGAATACAAGCTACAATAATCACAAAATCTTTTCAAGCTCAGTTCCCCTGTATATGGTACTTAAAACCAAGTATTAAAAACTCTCCGCTCATTTAACAGACCCTATAAAAATCCAAAAACCTACGATTTTCAACTGCTACCAGCTTTATTTTCTCAAATAAGATTTTTAAAGGTTTACTGGCGCGAGAGTTATATTTAGAGATATGGCTAATCTCGGCCCCTCAAAGTCATTCCAGTTTTTAGGTGGAGATATATGGTATGGCTTGGGCTACCGATTTCTCAACAGATCCCAAAAAGCGACTCGTAAGTCTCAATTAGCTCCGTGCACATGTCAAGCGGAACAGACATAAAAACCGATAGAAATTAGTTAAACATACAATAATTTAAATTCGTGCGATTACCGAAAGTGGAACCGACATGTTCGCCGAGCTTCTGTTTCGGATCCCGACTCCGATTCCGATTCCGACTCCTCTCCCTTTTCCTTTTTGAGAGCCCCCGCTGATCCGGTGGTAGTATCAATCGATAGCCAGATCGAGTCGGGGCATTAACAGCCGCTAATTAAAATAAAAAAATTATAATAAAACGTACGCTTCACCATTTGAATATGATTAGCTCGATGGCTTGGTAGCCAGCTAGCTCTCTGGCTGCCTTTCTGGACCAAACTTAAGTAAGTTGTCCGGCGGCTCGTTGGCTTAGAAAGCTCCGAAATCAATGAGCCATAATGGCAGCCAGAAGAGACGACGGCGATCGGCATGACAAAGAATTAATTAGCATACGATTTTTGACTTTTGTCGCTCGCTGCTGGGCTCGTGGGAAAACTGAGGCAAACGCTGTCAGCGATCGATCGATTGAGTCGGAGCCCATTGTGGTATGACTTATCTCAGTCCGGCGGAAGTTCAATTGGCCGTAGTTTTGCATTGCAAATTTCTGGCAAAGCAATCCGCTGGATATTGCCACCAGCCATCCGGTGGCATCTTCCAATCCCATTCACAACCGAAATCTCGGGCGAAACTAACGCCGCCGCTTGAATGGAGCTCGCCTCGTTCCGTTCCGATCCGTTAGATCGTCGTTCATTAAGAAATAAGCCGATCGATGGTGGAACGAGGTTTTGGGGGGAATTTCGGGGGTCTATAACGACCTGAGACCTCAGAGCGATGTGTCGGAGACGATAAGCAAATATCGTTATTAAAGCCTTTCAAATAATGCCGCAACCTGCTCGGCAGCGACTCGATTTAATGATTTAGTTGTTGAGAAAGCAAATTATGCGCAAACAAATTGATTACGATCGTTTATGGTGGTCATTATGGGCAGGTCGATGCGATGCGATGCGAAGCGGCGGTTAGATCTTAATTAAGTCACCCATAAGTCAGAGACGATGGCTTTTGTCAACTGTAGGAATAATATGGGTAATTCGGGGTATCATTTTTGTGAGCAAAATCAAGCGTTTCGCTGCCTCAATGGGTGAGTGCAATCCACTTTACATGTTGGCTTATCTGGTCTTGGAAATAGATAGATAAAACATCTGTTTGGGAACCCATATTGCTCTGGTTATAAGCTAAAAGGTTTAACTGGGCTTTAATGTAGGCGAAAAGGGGTTTAAATATGTCAAAAATTGACTCGTAAGCGGCTTTTTTTTTTAACAAATAAATATCTTGTGGTTATCAAATTCTAATTGAAACAATTTAGACATGTTAAGTGGCTCTATCTTCCTTCTTTCGTCAAAAAGCAAAAAGTATGTTTTCTTAGGGGGTTTTGTACATCAGAATTAAATGCACTTTAAAATGATGAAAAAGTTAGAGTGCTGATAGAATACTTATTGATTCGAAAAGGAATATATTTTATTCCAATCAAACCAAATGAAAATTAAATAAAATGCTTTGCTCTGAGGGAAATACATTTACTGCTCTGATTCCATTAATATTTTATATATATAGTTCCCAGTTAAGTGAAATCTCTTTCGATAAATATCAAATTAATTATTTAAACACAAATTTTCAATATATAATCCTAATTAAATGACACTAATCACAGTTTCCTTAAATCGTAGTTCTAATATTCAGTTAAAGCTTCCCTAAACTCACCTTTATATCGTTATCTAGTTGAATTTTATATTATTTGTTAGCACTGGCTTATCCGTAGCACGCCGGCTATCCACAGTTCTGGCTAAAAACTGAATCCTTTGAGCACTTGAGCACAACACACTTTCCGCTTGAGTTTTGCATGCACAGTGGGCTTTTTACACCGCGAATATTGACAGATTATCCAGTTTACAGGCGCGACGGTATTCTAAGTCAATATGTTCTAGCTTTTAGTTGTTTCTTTTTTATATTCTTTATTTTTTCAAGAGTTCGCGACGCGACGCACCTTGTCACTCGACCGTCAAAAATTCGACTAACTGCACGCGAATCGCGCGGCCGGCGCATCGATCACTTTTCGACTCAGTTTGCTTTGCTTTTCTGGGGAGTTGGCTTCGTGCCTCGCCCGCGGTCCATCGGCCAGCGTTTCCTACACTGAGGCGCCGCAGAGCGAAGCCGCCACACCAAACACAGGCACACATAATCTTCCACACACACACACGCACGCATATACACACACCCCGACACACTCTTTCACGGGCGTTTTTCTGGTGTAACCGGTTTTTCACGGCTTCCACGTCTGCGGCAGTTCCAGCCCCATTTGGCCCACTGTACACCAATGAGCGACGGCCTTCGTCGCGCATGCGTCGTCTGCTGACTCGATGCTGGATTCCCATTGGTTGAGAGCATCCGGAGTGGCGTGGGGCCAGGTGAGGCTTCCTCCGGGAGCGAAATTGACACGGCCACCGTGGGTTAAATGCGGCGATGACGAAAGAAGCCATAAAGTTTTCTTTTTTGAGGTTGGTCAACAGAGAGGAGTTTATAGATATTGGGAAAGAAAAGAGCTTCTTCAACTGAGGAGTGTCAGTTATTGGTTTTTCTTGCAGTTTTCTCTGTGTTTGTTTTACCTTATTTAAAATATATTGTGTAAATATATTGTTGTAGAGATATTTGATTCACAGAAATTAGTTAGAAGTAACCACTTGATTTTTTTCTTTCACTATTTAAGTTTATTCTTGTTATTAAATACAACCACATTATTCTACATTTAGGCTTAAAACACGTCGTTTCCTCTATAAAAGCAAGTAAGGCTTTTGAGATTATTATAAATTATATTAAATTGAGCAGCGTAACCTAAATCTAGACCTATTTTCTAAGAACCTAAGATCTTCGTTGTGCTCTATGTTACCGAAGCTTCGGCATTTTTGTAAAAAGCCTTTATATCAATTTTTTTGCATTACAATTTACATTACAATTCTAAATAAATAAAGGGATATTATTACATGTTAATTTATGGAGCTTAAAGTTGCTTTTTAATGAATTCAAATGTAATTTATAAAGCTAAAAATTAGATTTCAAAGACTTCCCTTAAGGATTCCTTTGCTCGTCTGGCCCCACTGTGCGCCTGCATAACATCCGTGCTGCTGCCCTCCTTCGCTCGAAAAACGGTTTAGGGGTAGTCCACGGTGCATGGTGTCCCTGGAAGATGAGGCCTGGACAGAGCAGAGCAAGGAAGAGCAGAGCAGAGCAGAGCGTTGCGGCAGAGCGTAGCCTTATCCGTAGCGTTCCGAAGCCAAAGCCGTTGCCGTTGCCGTTGCCGTTGCAGCCGCGTTCCGGCCAATCGGCGGAGGCAACGCAGCACGCACACGCTCTCACTCTCTCGCCTGGCAATTACCCCCACCAACTTGCACCCAGTGGTGGCACCCACACCAAGGAATCATCCGCAGAGCCACATCCGGCATTGTGACACAGCGCTGGGCATAGCCGTTACCCGGGCGAAACAGCCACAGCTACGGCCACAGCTACGGGTTGTCCTTCACTAGGAGAAATTTTATTTTCTACAACTTAAATCAAGGATTAATTAATTCATTAAAATAAATTAATCTTAAAAGTATTTTATAGAAATATGTGATACTGACTTTTCAATGATATCAAAACCTTTACCTTGTAGGTTCCCTGTGTTTGAGGTTCTTTAAGTCATTCTAAAAGGTTTTTATTAAAAACATGACTTTTACTACCTTAAATAAAATGTCTTTTCATTAAGAGTTAGTTTCCTTAAAAGAAAAAGAGTTTAAACACTGAATACTATACCATTTCTGATAACCTTTTTAATGTTTATTTATTCCTTTAGTCAGTCTTTACTCAAAGCATATATACTGAATTATAATAATGTTTCCTTTAAGTATATAAACATATTTTCGTGAGTGTATCCTTTAGGCCGCCTCCTTTGAAACCTCCCATGAGAGCCGAGGCGAAGGAGGAGTTGCTGGCGTGGTTGGGCGTCAGGGAAAGGACGTCGGGTGCTCTCTGGGTGGTGGCGTTAAGTAACGCTCGGTGGTGCCACAGGCGTTAATTGAATTCGACAATTGTCGCTCGGCATTCAGAATCGAAAATGAAATTTCCACTGCGACGGCGACGGCGAGTGGCGCTGAAAGATAAAACTGTCATATTGCTGGTTGATTGTTTGTTTTCCACAGGAGAGGGAGGAGTGGGAGTGTACTGGGAATATTGATCCATTCGGGACATTCGGGACAGGACCCCATGATGAATGGAAATTAGTTTCCATGACTAGAAAATCAATGGCCCGAGGAGGTGAGAAGCGCCTTCCTGGGACTGGCCTAAACGAAACCCCCTTTGTGTAGCCGCGTGGCGCATGCAAATCCACTTGCCACCTAAAAACCACAAAAACCTGTGCGAAAACATGCAAAACTCTTAGGCCTTGGATGGAGGCTGGACGAGTCCTTGGCCTGCGGAACTTCTGCTGGGCAGAGATAAAACTGTCACAAAGGGCTGGGCTACCAGGCTACCCGGCAACCATTTACTACCAGTTACCAGCTGCCTCCGACTTTTCCCAGGCAGCCAAGCGCGGCGTAATAAGATCAAGCGAGTCAGCCGTGCGTGGTGGCATCAACACACTCCACCTCCTCCTCCTCCTCTCTCTCTCTATCTTCTGCTCTTTTTGGCACAGAGTCCTCCGTTGTTCGGTGCTTGGTCTTTGGTCCTTCTGCTCCTGCGGACCACCCAGCTCGCCACGCCCAACGCCCAGCGAGCTTGTTCGTCCGTTCGCTTCCCACCTCCCGGCGTGTGTCTTGCTCTATCTGACAAGGCGATTATGCGACCGAAAGCCTTTCAAGTGGCCCTTCAGCAATTACCCAAACCACGAGCCACGAGTCAGGGAGTCAGGAGTCCGAGACCCGTAGTCCCGAGCCCAAAAAGCCAACTACGCCCCAATTAAGGCTCACACACACAAATCTGTGTGGGAAGTGCGTTTAGTTGGGCAACACAAAAAAGAGAGTACTGAAGGGTATCGAAGGGAGAGATACCCTGTTTGAAAGGAGAATGATTAAGTGTGAAGGGAAATATATGCTAGAAATAGGAAATATAAGGAAATATAGATTTGGTATATGGTATATAGAATAAATGGTACTATTACCTCTTCTTTTAGACTGAAAATCTTTTCAATTAATAGTTTATAAAATATATAATACAGCATTATAAATTCCACAAAACTGAACGACCAACCATTTGAAAGGTTATAATGAGATTTAATTGAAAAATTGAAACCTTAATTTAACATCTAACTTTCCCTCTAATTTTTAGTCTTAAAATAAAACAATTATCAATTTAGAATTTTTCATCTTCTAAAAAATATCATCCGATTTTATTTATAAAATAATATTCTTTGTTTCTATCTATAACATAAAATGGTTAATGAACTGTAGTGAAAAGTATTTAGTAAGGAATGCGATTTATAAAATCGAAATACTTATTTTGCAAAGGAAAATAATGAAACTTTGAAAATTCATATTCAATTTTTTTCTACTTCAAATTTATTAAATCAAAATACTCATTTTTAAAAGCAAAATAATAAAACTTTAAACAATATTTTTAAACTTTTTCTACTTCCTATCACTTCCATCATGCCCCTCCTGCCGCATCATTCAAATGAGCAACGGAAGTGGGAAGTTTGACTCGATTTGCTTTGGTTTTTATTAGTCCCAGCAAGTACCAGGGGTTGTGCACCGCACCTCACCTCACCTCCTCTCCTGCGAGACAAAAAACAGGGCGGACTGTAATGAAAAAGGGGGCGGGACAATCGGCTTAACTTCTTCCGATTGACTTGGCTTTCCACGCGCCCAAATGCGATCGCAATCGCAGAACTTACACTCGCTTATATTGTAATTGAAATGGAATCCACTCTG
>VNJS01014244.1:0-29011 GCA_008042575.1 Drosophila watanabei | reverse complement strand
CCAATTATATGACCACCCAAAAACGTCGGTTCTTGAACAAAATCGAAAATTTAAGGAAAACCGAAAAATATAATGGGACAATTAATAGTACATTCTATAGGTTATAAGTCCAGTATTTAGTTACAGTAAAAGTTTTTCTTTTAAGTGGTTAACATTTCGGAAAATAAATGAAGAAAAATGAAATTGTTTTTTGTTCCAATTATATGACCATAGCTGTAGTTTTCTATATATGTTACTGTCAATGGTATATACGTCAGAACGGGTCCGTAAATTTGTAGACAAAAATTATAACTTCACTGTTTTTTAACTTAATTTGATCTACTCTCGGTAATGAGTTTTGTATATTATTTTTACAATTTTTTACTTATTTTATAAAAATCGGATCACAATATCATAAAGTTGCCATAGGAGCAATCGTAAAATTTATAGAAAATGAACGCCGAAATTTGTAGACAAAAAATTATAACTTCACCGTTTCTTAACTTAATTTGATCTACTCTCGGTTCTGAGTTTTTTATATTATTTTTACAATTTTTGACTTATTTTATAAAAATCGGAACACAATATCATATAGTTGGAACAATCGTGAAATTTATAGAAAATAGTTTAATTTCTCGGTTTTCAACATATTTTCATCTACTTTGAGATACAAGTATTTTATATTATTTCAGAATTTTGTTTTTGATTTTATAAATATCGGACGATTGTATCACATGGCTGCCGTAGGATCCATCGGTTAATGTGGAGGAAAATGTAAAACTACACGTAAAAAATGTAAAAACAACAAAGAAAGTTAACTTCGACGCCCCGAAGATTGTATACCCTTGCAGATTTGAATTATTATTAATAATTCAAAATTTTATATATTATGTAAGTTATAATATATATAATATGGTTGGCCGATCCGGCTCTGTTTGACTTACGTAAGAGTGACAGTATATAGAAGACTATCTGAAAATATAGATATCTTTTAAACTGAAGGACTAGTTGGCGTAGAAACGGACATGGCTAGATTGATTCGCTGATTGATGGCTGATCAAGAATATACATACTTTATAGAGTCTTAAAAGTAATGGAGATGGCTCCTTCACTGCTTTGCAAACTGACTGATACTACTGACAGAAATTAAAATACTAAAAACAATATGAACATGAAATTAATTCATATTATATTAGATATGGATAGATTATTAATGATCCAATTGCAATCTGCAAGAGTATAAAGACTTCGACCGGTTGAAGTTAGCTTCCTTTCTTCTATTCATCTTTTTAAATGTTTTGCGATTTTTAAGTGATAGAAACGAAAATTAAAAAATCTAGTTACTGGTCAAGCCTTTAGAATTATTATAATATAACTTAATTTGGTAGTACAAATGGCTCAGAAATATTTAGACAAAACAACTAAGAGAAGTAACAAATAATAAAAAGTAAAGCACCAATGCTGTTGTGGTTAACATTTCTAAGAAATGCAGCATATAACATGTTTTATAAAACTTTTTGGGATGAAAATTTCGAATTCAGATTATTTAGACCTCTCACCTAAAGAGCAAGACCTAGAATATACGAAAGTTTTGATAAGCTCCCATTCCAGATCCATTAGACCAATAACAGAATAAAAAAGTAAAAATCTTATGTGTTTATTACCCTATAATCCACCAATTCACCATAAACAACTTTATTTCCCTGATAGTAATAAATACTAACTAAATGAGTAATGAAATGTTAACTACTGGTAAATATTTTTTCTGGATGGTTGTAAGTAATGAAGTTAATTTTAAAACTGGTATAAGTCATTTTAACTTTTCAAACCCAGTTTCTGTTAAGATTGGTTATACATTTTTTAACCATAATAAATACTTCTTTTTTTATACTACATTACTGTCAAAAAATCGTATTCCATAATACAAATGTATTTTTAATCGTTTAAAACGCAAAACTCTAAATACCTCAAAACAAGGAAAATATGACTTGTACCACTTTCAAAATTAAGGCCTCATATATTCTAACAATATATATTCTAGTTCTCGGTTCTTAAATGTCTGTGTAATAAATATATATATTATATATATACTTGTATATCCATATTATTTTAGATTTTCCTCTCATTTACCGATAGTTCTAATGGCAGCTATATTATATACACAGTTGTCCAGATATATTAAAATCAAAACGAAATTAGGAAATAATACAAAATACGCTTATCTCCAAGAAGAGTTAGAAACATTGTGATCTGAAAATTTCAGGGAATAATAAATACAACGAAAGTTTTCAAATATTCATCAATAATTATTTGTCGCCTTCAAAATATGCTTCTTCTAAAGCAACACCAGTCATTAAAACTTGATTATTAGGCTTTTTTGATGTTTTGGTGTAAGACGCGTCACTGCGTGTCTTGTTCAAACAAGCTGCTTCGGGGCTCACGTGCTATATCTCTAACTCGCATAACGATTTTCGATCTCGAGCATCCTTGTACCAGCCATTGACTTCGTTTTTAACAAAAAATAGCTATGAAAAATATTCCGCATGGGCAGTTTGAAAAAAAATTATAACTTTGTCAGTTTTCAACAAACCTTCTTCTACTTTGAAATACAAGCATTTAATATTATATCAGAATTTTGGGCGAATCTATCATATAGCTGCCATACAAACAATCGGTAAGTGTGGAGTAAAATTATATTTAACTTTACATGTACAAAATGTAGAACTGTAAAATGAATATGAAAGTAATTAATTTAATATTAGATAGGGATAGGTTATAATTGATGAAATTGGAATCTGCAAGGGTATATAAACTTCGGCGTGCCGAACTTAGCTTCCTTTCTGGTTTTTAATGAAAACGTTCCCGAGTCAACCGATAAGCCAACCGACCTAAAAAGCTTATCATCAGTTGAGCCAAAACCAGCTGGAAAAAAACTAACAGCAGGGTTTTTGTAGGAGCGTTAATAACAAGGTGTTAAATATATTAAAATCATACATTTTAATTATTTAAATTTTTTTGTAGCACAAGTATAAGTATATTTACCTACATATGTACCTTATCTAAAGACGAACAAAAACAAATATATAAATAATTGTGTTGGTATCTATACACATTTGAATGCGCCTTATATATTTTTTAAAACACAAATTTCTATAATTAGCCTTTTAGAGAGCATAGCGTGAGGCGTACAAACACTCGGGCGTTAAGGCAGATTCTATCAAAAGTGCTTTTATTTAGAATTCCGTTCTGATTGTTCAATTTTGTTCTATATATTTCTTTAAAACTCATTAAACATTGCTTGATGATTACAAATTGAAAAAATGAACTGCATAGTAGAGAAGAGGCGAGGATATCGACCAAGTGATCTTTATGATAGGCAAAAACGAGACATTCTCGTAAAGCTTGGCAAACAATTGTGGCAAAAGAAAAATGTAATGACTTCATAATATTTATAATGTAAACTATAGAGTCGCCACTCTAGTCGTACTTTTAAAAGCAAGAAGATTTTTTTTACTTAGGAACCCGCAAATATATCGAAGACAAATGTTGATTTGCGCAAAATATTTACGCCAGCAACCGATACTCCAGAAATATTACCAAAGAACCGTAAGTAAATATGTATTGAATCGGTTTATATTAAAAAAAAGGTGCTACGTAAGACCTATTTCATACCACGCTATACAATGACGCAACTAATATAAGCGCTTTCTTAGCAAAAATAACTTGTTACCTATCACCTATTTTTTAGTGCCTATGCAATTTTGCCATAAATTTTATTTTATCAATATTACCTTGTTTCGAATAGGAAAGCTATATGCCTCGTCCGCATTTTATTCTCCAACACTACACCCCACTGTGGAAGACCAGGTTGAGCTAGCTCGGAGAATATCACATTCGTTGAGCGATATCTCAAACCAAACATCTAAGGGTCAATCAATGTATGTCAATCGAAAAAAACGCTCTGTTAAATGGGTACATGAAGGTGGTCAAGGTAATAGTCTCTTTCTGAAAGCATGTTTTTACTATTCATTATAGTCATTCTATAAATTGTTTCATCTGGTTCTCCTTATTAATTAATTGTTTTACTTTTAAAATACAGCCTCCAAGACATTGATTGTGGCTAATTTTAGATGCGAGCAATACAATAAAAAATATAAGGGACATTTTGCTAGGGAAAATTTTGTGTGTTTCTATAAACATGATATATAATTAGAATAAAATATATTTTGCGATATTATTATTTTTTTAAGGCAATATTTTTTATGTTAACAACAATGTTAAATAACTATATTATTATTATGATTTGAATTTTATGTATTGGCATCGCCATGGATCGCGGGTTCAAAAAAAAAAAAATAATAATAATAATAAATAATAAATATAAATATAATAAATAATAAATATTAATATTATTTTTTTTTTTTGAACCCGCGATCCATGGCGATGCCAATACATAAAATTCAAATCATTATAATAATATAGTTATTTAACATTGTTGTTAACATAAAAAATATTGCCTTAAAAAAATAATAATATCGCAAAATATATTTTATTCTAATTATATATCATGTTTATATAAACGTTTTCGGAAACTTTTATTTACTTTTCGATGGCATTTTGTTAGGTCTTTCGTTAGTGTAAATGATAGGCTTTATTAAGTTTTCATTTTCATAATATTGGCAAAATACATGCGGTCGCGAACGTAAAATGAAAGTCGACTTTGACTTAATCTAGTAAAATGAAAAAAATCTGCTAAATGGGACTAAATATTCTAATGCAATAACTTTACTTTTCAAATGGATTCATAAAGCTTTCTATCGAATGTATTCCAAAGAAAATACCTCTAATTGTTTTTTTTTTTTTTAATTGAATAAAGTACCATTCGCGAACGTACGGGTCGCAAAGAACGATATTGCCACCGACGTCATTTCCACCTGTTTGATTACATTCCTGTTTCAATTTTCCTTACGAAAAACCGTCACGGACTTCAATTTCCCACTGTTAACTTCTAAGCGATACCTCAAGAAGAGAAATTAAATACGACTGAATGATTTAAATATATTTATGTCCTTTAGCTGGTTTTGGTTAAAGCCTAGAACTAACATATCTTACGATAAATTAGCTTTAAAAATGTTGTGAGCAATATTGCTATATATTTTGCTAAGGACCCAGTGTGGCCAAAAAAAATTAAAGAAAAGGCATTGAACGTCACGAAAAGGGTCCGCTGTTGTTTTTAAACAAACTTTAAAAAGTGAAAAAAATCGCATATAACAGACCTTACCAATACATCAAAATCAGTGCTTTTTAATTATGATGCCGGCAACATTTAGTTCGTTCATTTATACAATTTTTATAAATAGACACAGGTCTATCAAAATATCAATATATCGATATTTATAAATAAATATTTTTGTATGATGTTGTTAAGCCGGCTCGAGCTTAACAACATCATAAAAAAGAATCATAATTTTTGTATAACCTGATATATAAAATATCTATATATAAATAAATACTAATTTTTTGATATTTCTTGATCACACTAATCTAAAAAGTCTAATAGATATGAGCGCGTCACAGGTCCATTTTTCGAGGGTGTTAAATAATTTATCTACCTGCAATTAAGACATTTGTACAGAGTGTTGCCACTACGATGGCTGTCTCGACACGCTAATTTTCTTTTTAAGTCTTTAAAATAATATGGCAATTGTCGAAATACCAGATAAGCTTACAGCTAAAGAAATTTATAATTGCCAAGACTGTGATTTACTAAACCCATTTAAAGAAGCAACAGCGAGCTTCGTAATCATTATAATTTCACTTATGGTAGAAAAAGATTGTAGTTTAAAATTTAAATCAGTTGAAGGAATTTTAACTAAACCAGCTCGGCTAAGAGTATCTGGAGATCATTGCTAAAAAAATTTCCTAAAACATCACTAAACAATGTTGATAACATCAACTTAACTTAACTTTTATTATATCTAACTTAAAATTAATTAATATATTCCTAGAAGTACATAAATTATCGACGCGAAAAACTAGAGATGCCTAGAGGAACAGGATAATCAGGCGATAAAATTATATTTAAGAGTGCCATTTTGCAGAACAACTTGATCACTGCTCACTGATGGAGTTCTTACGATAGTTTTGCTGAACGCAGCCAACGGCTTTAATTTCCTGGGAAAGTGATCTAGTCACATTTCGGGTCTCTCAAAGGGGCACTGTCTCTGGGTTATATACATTGGTACCATTAGAGAGACTGGCCCAGCACGCGTGCGCCTTAATTTAATTTTTTTCATTTTCGGCTTAAAAATATTTTATTAATTTGATATTTTTCTAAAAAGTGATATACCATCGATATTATATTTTGAACTTATTTTCTAGTCGATGTTGGTGATAGTAAGCATGTGGTCTGATGATTTGGATAGCGCCAATGATTCGGTCGTAACCACAGTTGCTTCTTATCTTTTGACATGTTCCTTATCGGGTACACCGATTCGGAATATGTGATTTTTCAGGAGATCCTCGCACAAATACCAAGTAGAAAGCTCGCTTCAAACTTCCATAACTTGGTCATTTTGCTCCGACAAGCACATACGCGCGTTTAAAAGTTTGGGATACCATATCTCCGTTAGTTTTGCGCGGAATGACTTAAAAAAATACTCCTAATATGTTATGGTATTAATGATTTAAAATGTACAACTTTTTGACAATTTTTGACCTGCGTAAGCCTTTAATTACATTATAAGCGTGTTTGTGTGACCTTTCATTGATTGATTGTTTTTCTACTCCCTTAGAAAAAAACCTATGATGTATTCAGGGAATAATTGCATAATAATTTTACAATTTCTTTATATAAAGCCAATTGCGAAACATATTCCCCATCATTATTTGAAGCAACAGCAAAGTTGGAAAAAATGCCGCTTAAGCTTGTAATGAATCCGAAGGGCCAAGTGCGTGATTATAATTCGCTAAAAGAGTTAATTAATGTTGAAACTGGTCTTTTGTCGCCTGACAACTGCGCTGAGCTAATAACTGCATTGCAACTTCACCAGGGACGAGGTAAAATATTCATAGTACAAAATTCCATTACATTTTCTTTGTTACTTGATTTAATGCAAATAAAAACATGTAACAAACAGGAAATACAGTCACACTGTGTTCTTATGGAGAGTGCTCGGGAAAGTTAATTTCAGTATCGACTTCTTAAGTCTAGATCATCGATTCGGTTTTGAAAGTTTTAATACAAAATTTTAAATATGCTTGTATATCCTTTTTTTGTTACTTCTCAATTTATTTTCTATTCTATGTTTTATAGATCCTTCCCACAGCTAAATCTGCCTTCCTTTATCCGTTTAACGGTCGGTCCATAAGGTTTTGCAATAATGCCCCTAAGAGTGTGAATGGCTGTAAAGGTCTACAAAATATATTCCAAATAAAGTAGAAATAGGCGTTTTATTAATAGGTTTTATTTAGCTCACCCCGTTTGTTTTATTCTTGGGTAAAATGGAGTAATTCAAGTTCTGTCAACCGATTAATCTGAAATTTTGTATACACTTTGGATTTTAGTGACAATACAATTATGTTTATTCATTATCATTACAAATTCAAGATGGCCGTCGCTACAAAATTGCGGATAATTTATGTTTTATTAATCCCATCAATATGGGTATCAAATGAAAGGGCTCAACAATCAGAATACAATATACTATAAAAATTTAAATTCAAGATGGCGTACGCTACAAAATGGCGGATAACGTAGGTTTTACCAATCCTATCAATATGGGTATCAAATGAAAGTGCTTAACCAGTAAAATACAATTTACTATATAAAATTAAAATCCAAGATGACGGCCTCTACAAAATGCGAAATAAAAACTAAAAACTAGAAAATGAAAAAAATTGTTAAAAAAACTTTTTACGTTAAACGGTTTTATGTTAAACATACATTCCAATGTGTAAGACAGATTTACTAAAAACCAAAAAATAATAAAATAGATACAGTGGGAATTATAAACAAATGCATAGACTAAACTAAAATAAAACCGTGGGGCACGTCAATGGTCTACAAATTGTCGATTTAATGTGCGATAGAAGAATCGTTCAATTTGTCGTTAGGCAGTTGGCCCGCAGACGGTGAGGAAAGTACTTACTGTTTTCTTGCTCCACGGTTTTATTTTAGTTAGTGAATATGGTACATATGGGGATGGGTAAAAAATTGCCAAGTAAGTTTAACATAAAACCGTTTAACTTAAAAAGTTTTTTTTACCTACTTTTTATATTAAATGGTAACCATTCGAGACATTTTGGGCCAAGAATATATCGGAAAACACCGACATGTTTATAAGGCACACTTTAGCGCCGTCCATATTCCACTTGTTGCTTGCCATCTTTATTTACATTTTCGTAGTGAATGCTTTATTTTCCAGCGGACAGAAGAATTCAGAGTTGCTTCGAAAAACCATCGTCTAACTTTTGGAAAAGTATGGACAACATATGGAGAACAAAATGAGAAATTTCGGAAGGGGGAAATCTTATGGACGGTTAGTTCAACGGATGAAGGTAGGCAGATGTATTTCTGTGGGAAGACCCTATAAGGCAAAAACAATTTATTTTTCTTTTTTCCAAATTTTATTTAATATTTACCTTAAAGAGACCGAAGAAATATTTGTGCTGAGATTAGATTTTTTCCTGGATCCACTCATGGATATATTTAATTTATTTTTCGTTACCGTGCTAATGGAATTTTGTTTTAATAGAAAACAACTGTAAAACAAGTGTTTAAAACTAATAATGATAACACGAATTTTTTTAATTCATTTGCCGTGCTATTTGCTGCCGCGCCGCAACCATCAAATCGCTGCCTATTTCGTAGGCGCCGAGCTATTTGCAAAGAGACGAAAAAAAGCAGATCATTGGATTGTCGATGAAACAAATGCTGGAACTCAAAGTCTACCATCTGGTATTCCAGATTATCAGCAATATCAACCACGTCCAAAGGCAATATCGCCAAACATTTTGCCAGCATATTCGGATGCTGGCAAACATCGCGTCCAATTGAACTTGCATCAAAATCAGTTAATAGAAAAGTATTCAAAGGGCGGAGTGCAGGTAGTCAAGTCACCATGGGAGGCGGCTCTCCAGACTGGCTCCGCCAGTTCCGCATTTTTGGAGGAGTCCCCAGACCAAAGTCGATGTCCCACAGTGTCATCGCCAACGATGTATCATCATCAAAGCGTGCCCAAGGACTTGCCGGATGCTACAGTTAAGTCACCTTATGATCTTGGATTAACGAACAGCCAACAACAGCATATAGAGGAACCCTATATAAACGTAATAATAAATATTAAATAATAATAATTAATTAAATTTGGCATAACATATATGTTTCTTGCAGAAGAGCACTGCACCAACGCCCTCAAATCCACAAAGAGTTTTGGCTTACACGCCAAGCGTTGCCCAGGGCTGGGGAGGTCGTAATGTGGTACTGCCAAAAGGTTAGTATTTAATTTAATATTTGCTTAGAATATTTCGATATAGTATTAAATAGTGCGATATCAATGCAATATATGTTCAAATTTCGATATTTTGTAAGGATTTTTTCTAACAAACCTTTACTTTCTTATTTCCCCAAATATAATATAATATTTATTTTGGGATAAAGATAAATAAAAAAAATTAAGGCTAAAGGTAAAAGCTAACTTCGGAATGCCAAAGTTTCCATACCCATGCATATTGTAATTGAATCAATTATAATCTATCCATATTTAATATAACATGCAGGACTGCTCCGGTTATCGTATTTTTTTTTATTTTGATTCAAGCGAAATCTTTCGATTTCGGTTCTAGGCTATAGCTAGCATGCAGTTCCATTTCCAGTGGTCTCAATTATAGTTGTATAGCTATTTTACCATTTACATTTAAATTAAATAGATTTATTTATAAAAACATAATTGTACCTTCATTTTAAAAAATTAATAACGTTTGAATTTAATCAGGCCTGCTCTCTTCTTTTTTCAATTATTTTCCCGTATGTTCTTATTCCAGCTTTATGATATAGTCGTCCGATTTTCATAAAATTAAATCCGAAATTCTAAAATAATAATAAAACAAGAAAGAAAGCTAACTTCGGCACGCCGAAGTTAGTATACCCTTGCAGATTCCAATTGTATAAATTATAATCTATCCCAATATAATATAGTATGAACTACTTTCATATTCATAAAATTTTTATAGTTTTTCGCTTTTCTTTTTAATTTTTGTTTCTTTTTTTAAAAGAATCGTCCGATTCTTATGAAATTTACAACAAAATTCTGAAAAATTATGAAATACTAGTATCTTAAAGTAGAAGAAATTATGTTGAAAACTTACAAAGCTATAATTTTTTTCTAAAAATTTTCCGACTGTTTCTATGGCAGCTATATGATATAGTAGTCCGATTTTTATAAAATGAAATCTGAAAATTTCAAATGATATATAAAGCTCATAACCGAGAGTTGATCAATAATTGTAAAAAACAGTGAAGTTAACATTTTGTTCTCCAAATTTGCGGATCGTTTGTATGGCAGCTATATGATATAGTCGTCCGATCCGGCTTATATACGAGTGAGAGTATATAGAAGACTATCTACAAAGTTTCATTCAGATAGCTTCAAATCTGAGGGATTAGTTTGCGTAGAAACGAACAGACGGATATGGCTAGATCGACTCGGCTGTTAATGCTGACCAAGAATATATATACTTTATAGGGTCGAAAATGCCTGCGTTGCAAACTTCTGACTAAAGTTCTAATACCCTGCAAGGGTATAACAACATCAGTTATGGATCAGTCATCTGTGATCAAGTGTCTTCTGCTGAACGCTTATGATGAATTACGCCATCGTAATAGAATAAATGGTGGTAAAATATGTCTTGCAGCAGAGGTCTTCCCTGAAATACAAAGCTCTGGAATTCCAAGCTTGAATAGGCATAAGTCCTTAAATGGATAATATATATATATTTTTTTTTTAACACCTTTTTTGATTAATTTTGACGTGTCATTCTCACGTCGCATAATAATGTAGTATATGTTAAAATGGCAAAAACCGAAAATAAATACGTTACATGATGACGTTATGAAATGATTATATTAATAAGATAAGTTAAGAATTAATTTATTTAATAAGATAATTTAGATGTATTTTATTTAACAGCTTAAAGATATTCAATAAAACATTTTCAGAATATTGTGAATCGAGTTGCCAGAGTTGTGTCTTTTGCTGCACAAGGTGTGATCACGAAAATATGGATTTTTTACTAGCAAAGGGCGAAGGATTGTCTTGCAAACTTACAAAAAATTTCGAAAAACGATTAAATCGACTAGAAAAATTTCAAACCTATTTTTTAGAACAACAAAAGCAAAAAATGACTAGTAAATTCAGTAAAAATAATATAGAGATAGATGACAAACTAAATGTGCGCGAGCTGATACAATCTTTCGAACAACAGTCCATAATGGAAACGTACAAAGATAGTTCAAATTATAAAGGTACAATTGACAAAAATCAAGACTGGAGTTAAATGTTGATAAATGTAAACACAAAAAAGCATACTTTTTTCGATTTTATATATGCGTTGAGCATATGGGCATAGTTGTGGGGATAAGGTTGCGTTTTTTATTGGCACTACTAAAACCCCAACCAAATTAACTAATACTGTTTTCCCACACAATCCATCTGTGTGAAACTGTTTGAACATTTGGCTGAAGTGAAACCCCAATTCCCACAGAGCTACATCCACCTTCCTCCATCCGATCAACAGCAGTGGTTAATGCGAAACGTAAACAAACATGACTAATTAACTGAACTAAAATTAATAGTTTATCAAATATTTTAATTTTTGTCGGCACTAACTGACACTGAATTAAAATGATTTGGATGACGAGGAATTCGAGATTTTTCTAAGATTTTCTTTAACGTAGAGCAAACGTCCTAAAGTATATGCATGGCTGTAGAATAGCAATTCGAGAGATTTTGGGGGAAGAATGTATCGGAAAATACGACATATTTCTAGGTTTACTTAACCTTGCTTACCATAAATCTAGGTGGCTATACATTTTATATAAATATATATATTGGTAAATATTGGTATACATTGGTATTCATGTGTGAACAGGCGCTTTCCATATACCAATTGTTCCGGGCCATCTTTGTTTACATGTTCGTAGTGAATGGTACCGAGAAGAAGAAGACTTCGGAGTTGCACCGAGAAACCAACGCTTAATTATTGGCAAAAAAGTCTGTCAGATTTGGATGAGTAATTTCGGAACGGCAAAACCTTATGTACGGTTAGTTCGACGGATGGAGAAAGGTGGATGGATCTCCTATTATCTTAATGTAAATCGGCTATTCCTGTTAATTCTTCATTCCTGCATTTCCTCATCCTGCGTTTTTGCGTATTTCCTTCGATTTCGATATTTATGGTATTGTAAATGCATATGTTAGAGCTGGAAATAAATTAATTTTCAATTATTAAATAGGCCTGAATATTTAAATATATATCAGAGATCTGCAACAAGCATGACCAAATCATCCCGATCCCCATGCAAATATTTTCGCTCAGTCCAACTTACTTCGCTCTGCCGAAATATGATAGTTCATGGTGCGTATCCGAAGCAGTGGCGAAGGAATAGTTATGTACGAGTAACTATTTGGATTGCATGTTTGTGCATCAGATATGATTGCTTTGGAACGCTCAAAACGATCATTTTGCGTTTGTGAACGAATTTTCGTAGCTAAGAGAGCGTCGCACAGTAGCGCCTCTAGAACAAAAGCCATTGCAAAAATCAAAAAAGTCGAAGTCGCAAAAACGATGTTAACCATACTTAATCGAAAGAGAATTTTCCAAGGATTAAGAATCTACAATAAAATTAATTTTAGGATTTTTTTGTAGATGATATGAGCATTCAAAGTTGAAAAATATTTCCATTTTGGCATCATAGGAAAAAAAAAAATTGAAAATTGGTCGACTTTCAGGTAGCATTACTGAAAATGTAGATTACCTTTTGTCATGTTTTTTTCTTTAAACGATAGATACATTCTTTACCCACAAAATAAGCTGAAAAAAACGACACTTGGGTTTGGGCTTGCACAGGTAAATCGCTACCTTCCAGGTGTCCATTTTTTTCACTTTTTTCTGGCTAAAGTAGTCTATATCTTCTGAAGCCGATGAAAGCCACCGAGTACACTATAACTACGACTTTTGTGGATATTTTTTGGACCAAAATCATCGGCTGCGTCACGCTGCGTCTGCGGAAATGCAACCGCATAAACCAAAGCAACTCAGGGGTAAAATATACAAAAATACCAAAAAATCTGGTCTTACTTAAGCGCAAAAACGCTTATTAGGGTTAAAATTTTAAATTTGTTTGTTTTTTTTTTGTATTGAATGAAAAATCTTTCTTTTACTAATACAAAAAAGACAACAAAATTTTTTTTAAGGTCAGCCAAAAAATAATTTTTTTTTTAAATTATATTATATTATATTATTATATTTTAAATACATAAAAATAAATATAAAAAATTAAATAAAATATACTTTTATAAAATTGTCTTCATAGAAAAAAATCTATTTTCCACTTTGATACCCTATAAAAGGCGAATGGGTGGCCGTGGCACATTATCCAATACATATGTTAATTTTACAACAATTTTACAATTACCTGCCAGTCGCCGTTTAAATTATTTGAATATTTTATTTGGTTCAAAAGTTATGATTTTTGCAATCTTAAATGAGAAAAGGCGCTACTGTGCGTCGTCCCAAACTGAGCATGAACGTTTTCATTTTTGTGTGTTTAAATTAAAATGATCAGTTTTTCATAGTTAAACAAGAAGGGAAGCTAACTTCGGAATGCCGAAGTTGGTATACCCTTGCAGATTCCAATTGTATGAATATAATATAATATGAACTACTTTCATATTCATACAATTTTTACAGCTTTACATTTTTTCTACATCTTTACATGTAAAGTAAAATATATTTTTTCTCCACATTTACCGATCGTTTCTATGGCAGCTATATGATATAGTCGTCTGATTCTTATGAAATTTACAACAAAACTCTGAGAAAATATGAAATACTAGTATCTAAAAGTAGAAGAAGTCGTCCGAGCTGTCCGAGTGAGAGTATATAGAAGACTTTCTGCAAAGTTTCATTCAGATAGCTTCAAAACTGAGGGACTAGTTTGCGTAGAAACGGACGGACAGACGAACATGGCTAGATCGACTCGGAGATGATTCCTTAACTGCGTTGCAAACTTCTGATTGAAATTATAATACCCTGCAAGGGTATAAAAATATTAAAATTATCAGTATGACATCGTAAACTGGAAATATAACATAAGTAAAGTATTAAGTACATAAACGGCAAAAGGAAAAAAAATTTTTTTTTTGGAAAAAGGCTTGAACTATAGCATTTTATTAGCTCGTTCATTGGTGTACTGTTAGATTTTGGGTGAATTTTTATTTTTAAGATAATTACAAAATTCAAGTGATTCGCACGTGGCACGGAATCCAATTTATACGATTTCAGAAGCAATATTTTAATGCAGCTAATTTTAAACTATTTTGCACTAATATGTTTTAAAAAGAGTAATGTGTTTTTTTCAAAAATGAATATGGCGGACGGTAATTTTTTTCATCATACTTTTCATGTTGTTTATCACTGTTACATAGTTAGATATATAATAATGTAGCGCATACTTGAAATAGAATTGATCGATTATAGAAATTATTTTATTTCCAGAATATACAATATGTAACACAAATGTTTTTGTGATATATGCACGTGCACAAATTTTATGTGAACTGATGTTTTGTCAGAGGGCAGTGTACCTCAGTGGTTTTTGTACATATTACAGTTTTTCTTAAATGTTTTTTTTTTTTTTAATAATTCTCTTATAAATATATATATCTTATAAATATTATGCTTAATTAATTTACAGGTTTATATGTACCCAAGGAAATCTCCCTATCAAGCTATGTACCACCACCGCAAAAGCAACCGTCAATTGCTTCATATCAAAATTACGAATCCCCACTTCGCCCTTTGCCAAAATCAAATTATGGAACTTCAGCTGATACGCAGTCCTCAAATAAAAGGTTTCCACTGCCTAGCTCGAATCCTTTGGGGTACACATCATCATTGCCGAGGCAACAGCATTCAGTTTCTACGCAGCCCATAAATAATTTCGCGCCACAGGTCAACTTTAACCCTTCGCCATTATCCTTTGATAAACTGTCGCGGTACGAGAATCAGCCTGATAACCAGAATCAGCAACAGCACATAAATAATCGTCATCTGACGCAAGTGCAGAATGCATCTCCCATACCATTTGGCACCTCAAAAAGCACCTCTTTCAATAAAAACGTATCTAGGTCGCCCATTAGTTGGATAAGCCCAATCGGAGAAACTTCACCGCAATCTCATCATCTAAACATTGTTCCCTGCCATCGACAATCAAACCAAGGTCCATCATTCAATAAGTTGGCCAGGGGTTGGGGCGAAGTCCAAAGCAAACAACATCAACAGACCTATTCAAGTCAATATATCCCGCCGGCAACTGCGTCTAGAAATTTACCGTATACCGAAGTGCCATATTCGGATTTTTAAGGACAGCTGGAGTGAAGGCTAGGCGTCAAGCAATAACCTAACGATTTGCGACATACTACCATAAACATGTTCTAAGTGTACTTATATTTATTGTGTTTGTTTGTTTGTTTTGGGATCTGTAAAAATAATATAAATGATACTGCGTCGACATATATATTGGTTTTTTATTGAAAATGTTCAACGGGATTGAAAAACAAGTAAGAAAGACCCATTTTGATTTGTATTTAGTACTTTATTTATTCTGAAACTTGACCATACACCAATACACTTCGATGGCTGTCAGCGAACGAACAGATTTTGCTCCAGTTTGAATAATCTGTTGCGATCATGCTTTTATTTTCACACACACTTGTTTTTTGATTTTCTATTGCAAAACAAGCTATTTCAGAACTAGCGGCTCGTCCCGGTTCCGCACGGGAAACAATCCAAGTGACACACAAAAATGCAAAACTTGTCTCTTTATAATAGTTGTATGGTTAAACCCAATATGCATCCGTTATCTTTAGTTTTTTTTTAAGGATTAGTAACTGCTCGAGAACATTGACTGTGCTCGGTATAATTAAGTGTGTGGTTGGAAAAAATATATCTTTGCACTAATGGTGACGGCTAATAGTAACTCTCCGTCTTCGAGAATAACACCGCCCCTTCACCCCTTTAGTCAAGTAAGGCTGTGTGCGGCGCTGTTTCTAAATACCAGACAGCTACTTTCCTGCAATACCATTCATCAGTAATTCATCAACACGCATGTGGATCGAGGATTTTTTAATCTTCCTTGGGATCTTAAAAGATGGCTCACATGAGTCAGTCTGACCAATAGCCTCTACAAAAAAATTTACAGTAAATAATTATTAAACTATTAATAATAGTTTACAGTATAATGGTTTTTATGTAGTTATATTCAGTGTTCCTCTGTCCATCATGTTAATAGAACAACTTATTTGATATATGTTTATAGTAATTGTTGATTTTATTTTCCTTTAAAATTTGTTTTGGCTTTTTAAAAACCTTCCAGCCTCTTCACTAACTAAAACGTAAATGACAAGCGCAAAAAATGCACGCGCTTCTCAAAAAAAACAAAAAAAGAACAATATATTAAATTTGTCTACCCTTGCAGATTTTAAATACGTTAATTACAATCTATCCTTATCTAAAGTACAATAAATTACTTTTATATTAATTTTATGTTTACATGTAAAGTAAAATGTAATTTATCTTCACATGCACCGCTCGTTTGTATGGCAGCTATATGATATAGTAGTCCGATTTTTATGAAATTTACAACAAAATTCTTAACAAATCTAAAATGCTTGTATCACAAAGAAAAAAAAATTATGTTAAAAACTGACAAAATTATAATTTTTTTCTTAAAATTTCCCAAATCCTTTCCATGGCAGCTATATGATATAGTAGTCCGATTTTTATAAAATTAAATCCAAAAATCTGAATCAATGTATAAAGCTTATAACCGAGAGTTGGTCAAGATATGTTTAAAAGCAGTGAAGTAATACTTTTTTTTCTACAAATTTACGGATCGCTTGTATGGCAGCTATATGCTATAGTTGACCGATCCGGCTCGTTCCGATATATATACGAGTGAAAGTATATAGAAGACTATCTACAAAGTTTCATTCAGATAGCTTTAAAACTGAGGGACTAGTTTGCGTAGAAACGGACAGACAGACAGACAGACATACAGACAGACAGACAGACGGACATGACTAGATCGACTCGGCTGTTGATGCTTATTCTTATGAAATTTACAACAAAATTCTTAACAAATCTTAAATGCTTGTATCTCAAAAAAGAAAAAAATAATGTTAAAAACTGACAAAATTATAATTTTTTTCTTAAAATTTCCCAAACCCTTCCTATGGCAGCTATATGATATAGTAGTCCGATTTTTATAAAATTAAATCCAAAAATCTGAATCAATGTATAAAGCTTATAACCGAGAGTTGGTCAAGATATGTTTAAAAACTGTGAAGTAATAATTTTTTTCTACAAATTTACGGATCGCTTGTATGGCAGCTATATGCTATAGTTGACCGATCCGGCTCGTTCCGATATATATACGAGTGAAAGTATATAGAAGACTATCTACAAAGTTTCATTCAGATAGCTTCAAAACTGAGGGACTAGTTTGCGTAGAAACGGACAGACAGACAGACAGACAGACAGACNGACAGACAGACAGACAGACAGACAGACAGACAGACAGACAGACAGACAGACAGACAGACAGACAGACAGACAGACAGACTTCTGACTGAAATTATAATACCCTGCTAGGTTATAAAAATCGGCCGTTCCTATAGCAACTGCAGGGCCGCAGAGAGAAAATCCGGGCCCGGGGTAACCATGTTTGGGCTATCCTTTCGCTTCAGATAAATCAGCTATTCCCGACAGTGATGTAATTTTTTTTTAAGTTTATTTATTTTAATGTACTAATAATTTATATTTTTATTATTTTGAGTATTTTAAAGGATTCTATGCAAACAGTCAAAATCGTCATTAAAATGAAGGTTTTTCGGAAAATCCGGGCCCTTCTGAAAACTGCGGGCCCGGGTGGAACCCACCCGTATCCCCCCCCCCACCTCTCGGTGGCCCTGAGCACCTGTATGGTATAGTAGTCCGATTTTTATAAAATGAATTCTGAAAATCTTAAATAATATATAAAGCTCATAACCGAGAGTTGATCAAGATATGTTCAAAAACAGTGAAGTTATAATTTTTTTCCAACAAATTTACGGATTGTTTGTATGGCAGCTATATGATATAGTCGTCCGATCTGGCCCGTTCCGACTTATGTGCGAGTGAGAGTATATAGAAGACTATCTATAAAGTTTCATTTAGATAGCTATAAATCTGAGGAACTAGTTTGCGTAGGAACGGACAGACGGACATGGGTAGATCGACTCGGCTGGTGATGCTGATCAATAATATATATAATTTACTGCGTTGCAAACTTCTGACTGAAATTATAATACCCTGCAAGGTTATAAAAACACTGATCAAGAACAACGGTTTCTGTTATTTTTCGTTTCGTTATCCTTTTTTTTCTGTAGATTTTTGTTGAGAGAGCGAGTGCGAGCAAGAGGGATAACCTAACATTTTTGTTGATGAATGACTGATTAATTATGACCTTTTTTTCATCATCTTATGATGAAGCCTTCTTATTTGCGAGAAGATCTATATTTTAGTATATGATTATTATTTAATGATATTTTGTGCATAACCTAAATAGACAGTCTGTGATCGTCTGCGTAATGCCAGATTTGTTCGCCTTGGTCGTGGCATTCTTTCTTCATATAAAAATACAAAGAATGTACATATTTATATGTATAACATAGTTTAATAATTCTAGACTCGCCATTTATAAACACAGAGAAATAATAAAAGACTAAGAACTTGATTGATAACAAACAAAATATGTTAAACTTTTTTTTAAACTCACTGTTTAAAATACCGTATGCGTATTTTCCTCTTACTTCCCAGCTGAGTTTTAGGACCTTCAGTTTTTTAAGCCTTAACTCTTATATACGGTCCTTGTGTAAGGAGCCCTGGGCATGCGCAGACACGATTTCAGGCTTGCGATGTTAACTTTAAGTTTACCATAAAAAGCTCTCTTTTTTCAAGAATTTGCGGGGGTTGAAGTGAGCCTAATGTTGAGAAAAAATGCTTTCGATACTAAGCTGATATAGCTTATATCAAAAATAAGATAATTTATCCCAAGTGAAGTGTATTTTGAGAAGAATATCAATTAATCCTTACCCCAATGCTGGACAACGAGTTTTCTAAAATTTTATTTAAAATATTTAGTGGACTAACAAATATCTATGAAAAACACATTTCGTTACCAACATTCTATTTTGTGTAGACCAAAATTCATGTTTAAATGGACAGCTATACAGAATAAAACACTACATTTTGGATAATAAACAATGATTGTTCCACTAAGAGGTTCAATATGACGACGCTTGGCAAAAATAATACATATTCGACATCTAATTCCATTAGTAAAATCAAGTCAATAATTTTCTTAATATTAAATTTTAACATATGCCTTAATTATATTAGCGCTTCAACATATTTAAACCTTAACGGTAAGCTTTGATAAAAAATTATATGTATATAAATATTAATTCTTACAATCATTGATATTCATTAATATTTAGATTTGGCGAATCCGGATCGTCCTTTTTTCGATGATATAAGCCCCAGAAATGTCTCAGCTGTCGTTGATGAAATTGCTATTTTAAGATGTCGTGTTAAAAACAAGGGCAACCGCACGGTAAGATTATTATACCCCTTCGGGGTATTATACTTTTAGTCAAATGTTAGCAAATACCATAGAAAGAACAATAGATACGTATATTCCCGATCAGCATCTCTGACTCAATCTAGCCATATTATTATGAACAATAATCTTTGGCATTCCTTATCGGCCTTCTTCCGCATAGATCAAGCAACGAGAAAAAAGTTTTTTAATAAGTCAACAAAAAAAAAAGGAAGCTTACTTCGAATTTTGTATACCCTTGAAAAGTGTCACAGGATAATTCATAATTTATTCACGTCTAATAAATAATATTAAATACTTCCATATTCATATTTTCTTTACAGATTTTTTTTTTTTTTTACATATTTTACATGTAAAGTAAAATGTAGTGTTCCGTCGCGTTTACCGATCGTTTTTATGGCAGCTATATGAAATAGTCCAGACGACTATGAATTATTATTATGAAATTTTACAAAAATTTCGGAATATTATAAAACAGTTGTATTTCAAAGATGAACAAGAAAGGAAGCTCACTTCGAAACTCCGAAGTTTGTATACTCTTGCAGATTTCAATTGCATTATTTATATAATCTAACCCTATCTATTTTAAAATGAATTACTTTCAACATAATTTTATTTGTACATTTTTACCTTTTTTACATTTTTACATGTAAAGTAAAATGTAATTTACGTCCACATTAACCGATCGTTTGTATGGTAGCTATATGATATAGTCGTCCGATTTTTATGACACTTAAAAAAATTCTAATATAATACACATATAATGCTTGTATCCCAAAGTAGAAAAAGTTATTTTGAAAACTGACAAAGTTATAATTTTTTTTTCTGAAAATATCGCGACCGTTCCTTTGGCAGCTATAAGATATAGTAGTCCGATCTTTATAAAATTAAATCTAAAAATCTGGAGCAATATATAAAGCTTATAACCTAGAGTTGATCAAGATATGTTAAAAAACAGTAAAGTTATTGATTTTTTTCAACAAATTTACGGATCGTTTGTATGGCATATATGATATGTCTGGCCCGTTCCGACTTATGTACGAGTGAGAGTATATAGAAGACTATCTGCAAAGTTTCATTTAGGTAGCTTCAAAACTGAGGGACTAGTTTGAGTAGAAACGGACAGACAGACAGACAGACAGAGAGACAGACAGACAGACGGACAGACGGACATGGCTAGCTTGACTCGGCTGTTGGTGCTGATCAAGAATAAATATACTTTATAGGGTCGGAAATGACTCCTTCACTGCGTTGCAAACTTCTGACTAAAATTATAATACCTTGCAAGGGTATAAGAATTTTCTTATATTAATAATATATTATTTATAATTTATATGTATTATAATTTGCAATACGTATTATCTTACACCTGTGAGCACTCACTAAAAAAATGTCAACACTGGCGAGAAAAAACAATAAAAATATGAAAGAAATCACGGAATAAGGAATGCACAGGTTAATTTGCTCATAATATCTTCCCATGCAATCCATTCGTGTGAAAGAGCAGGGATTTTCGGTAGATGAGAAACTCCAATTCCCACAGAGTTACATCTCGACAGCTTATCGAACAGCAGTAGACTATCCAAATCATAACCAAACCTTAACAAACAAATGAATTGGCTTCCACGGAACTAAATTTAATAGTTTACCAACTGTTTAAGCTGTTTAGCAACAGAAATAGTACAGAATGTGGCAGATTTTGTTAACACTAAATTAAACTGAATAAAATTTTAAGGAACTGGAGATTCTTTAATGATTTCTTAAACACAAAGCAAATGCCCAAAGAGTGTGCATGGCGGTGAAGACCAACAAAATATATTCAAAATAAAGGAGAATAAATCCGTTTTATATTAAATAGTTGCAATTACAGACATTTTGGGGCAAGAATATACCGGAAAACACCGAACACCGCCTTTCATATTTCCATTTTTCCGGGTCATTTTTATAAAGAGTAATATATATCCCCTCGGCAAGAAAAATTCAGAGTTTCACCGAAATGCATTCTAACAAATGGCAAAAGAAGCACGTAAAATTCGGATAGACAACGGATGGAGAACAAAATGAGTAATTTCGGAACGGTAAAACCTTATGGACCATATTTTCAACGGATGAAGGATTATCGTAAATTTCCGTGGGACGACCCTGTTATACGAAAAAGGCTGCTTAAATATTGTAGTTAGTAAATTATTAAACTTCGTTTGTTTATGTTTTTGGTGAGCCCCAGCTGTTCAGCTGTAACGGGGTGGTAGATATGCTCTGTCAACTGTACTGTATGCGGTGAGGATACCACCACTAGGGTGGTATCATATATTTATAAATTGCATTTAATTAAATTTATTGATACAAAAATATCAACAAATCCATTTAAACACCCAATTTTATTGTCAGGTATCGTGGATGCGTAAGCGAGATCTTCACATTTTGACAACCAATATATATACTTACACCGGCGATCAACGATTTTCAGTAATACATCCACCAAGCAGTGAAGATTGGGACTTAAAAATTGATTATGCCCAGCCACGCGATAGCGGTGTTTATGAGTGTCAAGTGAATACCGAGCCAAAAATTAATTTAGCTGTTTTTTTGGAAATAACAGGTAAGAATTTATTTCACGCAACTTAAGATTATAAATAATAGCCCACCTACACTATGGTGGTGATTACATACTAAAAGCAGATATAACCAGATGTGGGTCAGTTTTTCCCAACTCTCTGATAATCAGGTTAATTTCGAATTCGAAGAGCATTTTTTGCAATGGTAACAAAAACATTACATATCGGCTATATTCAACAAAGTATTTATAATATGGAAAACAATTCCAGCACCTTTGTCAATTAAATCTGTCCCACTTATTAAAGGGACGAGCGTTTTGAGCCGATCCGTGGTTCATAGGGTTTTGCCGTTTCGAAATTTCCATTTTGTTCTCCATCTGTTGTTCATCCATTTGATGGACTTGTTTTGTCAATGGTAAAGCGATTGGATTCTTTTTCTTCTCTGTTGAATTTTATCCATTCCCAAGGAAAATGTTAACAGAGATGGCAAGAAACAGTTAAAATATGGATGCGCCAAAAATATAACAACAAAAATTTTTGTTGTTTGTTCCCCAAGATATTTCAAATGGCTACTTTTTTATAAAAAACACCCATTTCTACTTTATTTTGAATAGATTTGGCTTGGCGTCATTTGCTCTTTGAAAAATCATTCGAAAATCCATAGTTTCTTGTCATATACGTTATTTTAATATAGGGTCAACAAAATCTACCGCATTCTGGAGGTTTTCTGTTGTTGAACAGCTAAAATATTTGGTAACCCATTTATTTTCAGTAGACGAGACATAGCTATTATCTATATGAGTTTCACATCTGCCAAAAATCTGTTTTCCATTGGGTGGACTTGTGGGAAGACAGTATTAGCCGGTTCTGGGGCTCCAAAAGTTGCTAACACAAACTACCATTAAGAATAAGCTTAAACGGCGTAACTTATTATGAGAACGATGGCTTAACCATCACTGATCAGTGACAATGAATTTTCTGCTAAGGCTTAGGTTTCTAAAGCACTTAAGCCACACTCAAAGGCTTAATAGTCTCATGCAGAAAAGTATAAATCTATTTGCCTTCACAGCGAGGTGCAATGCAACAACATCCGATGCTCTCCTCTGTTCGTCATGTATAACTTAATGAAACAATTTAAGCAGGAAATAAGTCGATTTTTCACCACATTTTATAAATAAATCGATTAAAATAATATAATAATATACATATATCATTGCCTGCTCTTACACTCCTCGCCACTTGAATAGGACACCCCTTTATACTTGTACTTAGTCGGCCATATCATCCCAATTAAGAAAAATACAGAAACAAGTTTCATAGCTTCGGTTATTTCGGATGTACTCGAATACTATTTGCCCGACTTCGCGGGCTTACCATACACAAACAATTTCAATGATGTTTTGGGCGAGTGATTATGTCGGCTAGTTTAATTATTCGACACTTTGTCTTTTTAATTCCTTGCAAGGTATTTAATGTTAGTCAGAAGTTTACAACTCATTAATGTAGTCATTTTCGAACCTATATAGTATATATAGTTTTGATCACCATCAACAGTCGAGTCGATCTAGCCATGTCCGTCTGTCCGCCCGCCTCTCCGTATTTAGGCAAACTAGTCCCTCAGTTTTGAAGCTATCGAAATATGCTCTCACTGGTGTATAAGTGGAAACGGGCCGGATCGGACGACTATATCATATAAATGTCATGGGTACTGCTATATAAGAAAATAACTTAATACAAATATAGAAAACACGGTTCTTTTTTTTATTTAGTCTATTACAATTTACAAACTGAAAAAAAAACGTCACGCGAAGGAAACATTTCCTCGGCATCGGCACCTATTTTTACCAGGGCTTTGCATACCATAAAGAAAAATTTTACACTGCCACCACACCTGATTGCAAATAAAAATAATTCCCTGTTTATTTTTAACAGCGAATGCTACTTCCCTTGAATATTTACATTAAACGTAAAAGTTATTTTCGACGTCATCACATGCAAAATTGGTTGCCTTGCTTTGCAAAGTAGCAATAAAACTACGTTTTGGTTTACTCAAAATTTTATATCTTTTGCCACTAATGAGAGTTGATATATGATAACTGTTCTTGTAGAATACATATATTCTCAGTTAAGTAGTTGTTGTCGATTAAGCATGGTATGGAAACAGTAAAACAGTTTCGCAGCGGGAAAAAATGTATTCTTTTGAAGTGTGACCGCTCATTCAGCAGGCTCTTCAGCATTTTTTGGTGATGCGGTCATGCTTTGCTGACAAGCACCTCTATTTGAAACAAAAGGCACATCGACTTTTTAGGCTTAATTTTAAGAATTTATTTGGCTCTAATAGGCAAGGGTGGATCGGTGTCCAGTTCAGTAAAGGGCATGGTGGTACCTTTGGCCATACCTAAGTACTCCCTTGGAGATCCCATCAGGTCATTCCTGGATAAAGGAATTCTAATAATAATAATTATAATTGCCCAAAATATTGTATTTGCCTTCGCCAAATACATCAAAAGAACTTTAATTGCTCTAAGCTCCTAAATTTGCACATTATTGTTCTTTATTTTGGCGGGATCCATAGCTTGAAATATATGAAGGGACTGAAGGGCAGAGCGAAAGGCAAATAGTCGAAAACAGCCTGTTTTATTGAATTTTGTATTCCTTTTCGCACCCCGCCTTGAAAGTACTGCATTGCACAATCTCCTAACGCCATTTAATTTTCTAGTATTTCGTTTATTTTCGGCTTATTGCTATCTCCAGACCCTACAATTGCAATTGCAAGCTTTAATATCCAAATATCGGTGCCCGAAGTTAGCTTCCCTCAATGACACTCACATTTTTAAGTAATATCTGTGATTAAAATATACATTTTAAAAATATATTTTAATTCTTGCAGATAATGAATTTAAAAACAAAAAAACGGATAGAAGGTATTACGATTCAAAAGGTAAACCTTTCTTTTAATAAATGTATTAAATAATTAAATATTAAATAATTATATTGTATTAATAATTATATTATATTGTATTAATAAGTTTTGAATTTTTTATCTTTACAAGCCGCTCGAGCGAAAATCCTGGGCTCGACAGAAATTCACGTAAAGCGTGATAGCACCATTGCTTTGGCGTGTTCAGTGAACACGCATGCATCCTCCGTATTATGGTATGATATCCTGATAAGCTTGGCTTACATTAGAATGGATATTTCGGTATTTTTTTTAAGTTCTTATGAAAGACATCATGTAAAAATATTAACCATACCGAGAGTGTATCAGTGAACTCGAACTAAGTCCTCTCAATGATTAAGTTGAACCTATAAAGTATATATATTCGATATAAATACAAAAACATTATTAAATGCTAAAATGTAAAGTAATATATATTATATATGGATAGATTATTAATGATCCAATTGCAATCTTTTAGGGTATACAAACTTCGGCGTGCCGAAATGAGCTTCCTTGTTTTATTTTTCTTTCTATCAAATTAAAATCGTAATCATTTGAAGACATGAGAAAATTTCTTATAATGTTGCCAAACTTAGTGAACGGACTAAATTATACCTTTATTAAGATAAACTGTAACTACGCATATTTTGTTTATCAATCTAAAAGTAAACACATTTTTATTGTGTTAATGTTCATGAAATCCTGCTAATTTCTTCAAGCCATGTTGTATTATGAATATTTACTAAGAAATAGCTAATAAACTAGATTTTGAACTTAAACCACATTTAAAGTCAAGGGCTCATTTAGTCATCAGGTTTGGCTAATTTTGACTTATAACCTACATGCGAATAAAATACATATGACAATTCGGATAGATTTATCTAGATAAATATAAAACTAAGCGACTTTCACATTTTTTGTTGATTTTCGGCGTCGATGCCAAATTTTCATGGAAGGGAAACACATTGCTGGCGCCTCTTAAAGTCAAAACAAAGAAGGCCGCGGAAGTTGACAGCGCTACTGCAATGTATGCCTTCTTCTACCTGTTACATATTTTTTCGCATGACACAATGTTCAAAGGGCATTGGTTATACCCACATATTTTTTAATAAAGATAAACACAACAATATTTAAAAGGTACCATGGATCTTCGGTTGTCGATTTTGATTCCCTTCGAGGTGGCATTAGCTTGGAGACCGAAAAAACTGATATTGGAACAACAAGTCGCTTGATGTTGACGCGAGCTTCCTTAAAGGACTCGGGGAACTATACTTGCGTTCCAAATGGAGCTATACCAGCTTCAGTTAGGGTTCATGTATTGACAGGTATGTATTAAAAAGTATACATTTATGTATGTATTAAAAAAAAATTTTTCCAGGTGAACAGCCAGCGGCAATGCAAACTAGTGCTGCGAAAGGCATACGGACTAACAATACCGCAATGATTATTAAATTCATATCAGTCAAAATGTTGTTATATATTTCAAGATTTAAGGAGAGATGACTAAACTAAACATGCAAACAAATTTCAAATAATCTAAATATAATAGTTTTAAGGGTAAGTTAATTTTGTATGGCGACATCGAATAATAATAACAGGACCAGTTCGGTCGGTTGATCCGTCTATCTTTCTGTTTCAACTCAATAAAGTCCCCCAGTTTTGCAGCTATCTAAATGAGAGTTTGCAGATAGTCTTTCATATATTCTTACTTGTATATAAGTCAGTACGGGCCCGATCGGACGACTAAATAAAAAAACTGCCGAGGAATGCAGAGGAAAATTTTAGAACAACACACTTTAAGAGAATAGGGTTCAAGGTTGTCAGAATGGGGTTACAGTTCCAATACGAATTCGAACACTCTTCCAAACTAACCGTCTTTAGGAACCCCCGGAATACTAACTGAGAATTGTTCAATAAGATTATCAGGACAAAACTTCCCATGCAAACAGCTTATACGATACATTCAGTCATTCAGTGACTCCTAGGTTGCTAAAAATATAGACTGAATTACTGAAAAGCCAGAGTGGCAAACAAATACCCACACGCAGGCCATGGAGCATGGCCATGATTATTATCTTCAACTTCTCCAATCCAAAGCATTGTTCCTACTCTTATTCAGCATTTTCCTCAATTTTGTTTACTCTTTGTAACGGCTGGATGGATCCTCGAGATTCGAGCGCACGCGGAAATAGTGTCCGGCTGCGGCCCGTCGGCTGTGGGTGTGGCGGTCTTGCTCGACTCTCGGTTTGCCTTTGATAATAATTACGATAATCGCGTACTGAGACAAGCTAATAAAACCGGCTAAATAATGACACACAAACACTTACAATACTGCCCTAGAAAATAACATTCCCCCTTCTGCTGCCTTCCGCTTCCCACCGCCTTTGCACCGTCCTGGCTCGCCCTCCCTACCTACAGTCGCTCCTGCCTCAGCGCTTAATAGCCTGAGCGACCCCTTCATCGTGCTACCCTACATCACAAGCATACGCTAGCCGAGGCCACTTTTAAAGTTCTTCAAAACATTACAAGTTTATTTTAAATAATTAAAAATAATGTTTCCTAACAACATGATGCAAAACAAAATAAATTTCAAACACAAATAAAATTTAAAAAATACATTAAATATAAACAATTTATAACGAAAGCTTACATATTCAAAATGAACTTATACGAGCAGAGGTACGAGCAAAAGAGAGAAAAACACAAAGACGAACTGTGGAATGATCTGATAAAATCAACGGTGCAACCTTTAAGCGCTAAAGCTTTGTAATTTTTATACCCTTGCAGGGTATTATAATTTCAGTCAGAAGTTTGCAACGCAGTGAAGGAGTCATCTCCGACCCTATAAAGTATATATATTCTTGATCAGCTTCAACAGCCGAGTCGATCTAGCCATGTCCGTCTGTCCGTCTGTCCGTCTGTCCGTCTGTCCGTCTGTCCGTCTGTCTGTCTGTCTGTCTGTCCGTTTCTACGCAAACTAGTCCCTCAGTTTTAAAGCTATCTGATTGAAACTTTGCAGATAGTCTTCTATATACTCTCACTCGTACATAAGTCGGAACGGGCCAGATCGGACGACTATATCATATAGCTGCCATACAAACGATCCGTAAATTTGTTGAAAAAAAATCATAACTTTACTGTTTTTTAACATATCTTGATCAACTCTCGGTTATAGGCTTTATATATTGTTTCAGATTTTTGGATTTAATTTTATAAAAATCGGACTACTATATCATATAGCTGCCATAGGAACGGTCGCGATATTTTCAGAAAAAAAATTATAACTTTGTCAGTTTTCAACATAACTTTTTCTACTTTGGTATACAAGCATTATATATTATTTTAGAATTTTGTTTTAAATTTCATAAAAATCGGACGACTATATCATATAGCTGCCATTCAAACGATCGGTAAATATGGACGTAAATTACATTTTACTTGACATGTAAAAATGTAAAAAAGGTAAAACTGTAAAAATAAAATTATGTTGAAAGTAATTCATTTTAAAATAGATAGGGTTAGATTATAAATAATTCAATTGAAATCTGCAAGGGTATATCAACTTCGGCGTTCCGAAGTTAGCTTCCTTTCTTG
>VNJS01014243.1:0-21055 GCA_008042575.1 Drosophila watanabei | reverse complement strand
CTCGGTATGCAATTTTTACCTCTTTTTTAAAATTGCGTTTTTTTCAATATTTTTCGTTTAGATCATTTTTTCTGATGAAAAAAAATTTAATCTTGACGGCCCCGATGGGTTTCGGCACTACTGGAGGTATTTACGTAAGGATCCACTTATGTTTTCCAAACGCAATTTTGGAGGCGGATCCGCATTTGGGGAGCCTTTCATGCGTCTGGAACGCTTGACCTTTGCTTCACAAGCTCGAGGATGAACAGTGGAGATTACAAAAAAGTATTGGAGGATCGTCTTCTGCCATTTTTTTTATGCAAGATAATGCATCAATCCACAAAAGTAAAGAGACCCAGCGCTTCTTAAATGATCACCATATAGATGTTTTGGATTGGCCAGCGTGCTCCCCTGACCTAAATCCAATAGAAAACATTTGGGGTATTTTAGCCAGGCGAGTTTACGCCAATAACAAAAAATTTGAGAGTGTTGAGAGCCTCAAAAATGAAATTTTGATTCAATGGTCCCTTTTAGACCAAAATGTTTTTAAAAATTTAATTAACTCAATGCCTAAGAGACTTTTCAAAGTAGCAAAGGCTCAAGGTGGTTCAATTAATTATTAAATATTGTGTACATACTGTTAAAAAAATATAATATTAACTAAACCTACAAAATCAACATGTGTCGTATAGCTTTGATACAGTTTCAAGCATAGCAAAATTCAGACTTTTGCGCTTTTTTTACCGCTACTTGAAAACGCAAGATCAATCAGTGATATGAAAATCATATTTTAAGCAGAATTCATTAAGCTTTCATTCTGCATATTTTATTTTGTTGTATTATTCTTTCCCACTTTCCTACGAGGGTCGAAACAAAAATTTTGAGGGTGTCGTATAATTGTGGGCAGGAGTGTATAAGAATCGGTTGTATGTCAGCTACATAAAATAGTTGTCCGATCTGGCCCGTTCCGACATATGTACGAGTGAGAGTATATAGAAGAAGAAGAGTTTCATTCAGATAGCTTCAAAACTGAGGGACTTGTTTGCGTAGAAACGGACGGACAGACGGACATGGCCAGATCTGACTGCAAGGGTATAAAAAGCGGCCTATTTTTAGATTCTACAAGGTGAGAACCTGTCTTATATAAATATCGCCCATATACCATAGGGAAAATAAATTAATCAAATCAAGTAATATTTAAAATTATGTATATATATAATATATATATATATATATATATATATATATATAAGCCACGCTCAGCTTATTAAATAAAAACAAGTGGTTTGGATATTCTTATGCTTATTTTTTTTTACACAATAAAAAGTTAAATATCATTAAAGCAGTCATTTTTTTTTGTTTGCTTACATATAATAATAATAATTCTTCAAATTGGAGAATCCAAATGAACAAACTTTGAAATTGCTTTAAAATTCCCAAATATGTGTCGTTTTTATGTCAGCAATTGGATATATCTTCGCCATCGAGAATACCAGCGACGTTTTCCAATTTTCTGGATAAGTTCATCTTGCGACAATTAATATCGGTTTCCAGAGCTTCCATTATCTAAAAAAAAAAATATACATTATCAAAACTTCTAAAATACTTATAGAAATCTTTATTAATTTATTTACCTGGCTTTTATATTTAGTTATATAAATATACAGTTCTTTTAAAGCCGAAATAGTATCAAATTCATCATTTTGTCGCACAGATAATTGCTGCATAGCTGTGCTCATTTCTTGATCGCTTATTTGTGGTAATCGCGCGACATCGCGATAGAAGTCTTTGACCATTATTCTATAGTTTGGAATATCCTGCAAAAATATATTAAACGCTGTGAATAAGTATATTTTTTTTATCAACATAACTATAACCTAAGGGAACTTTAAGATAGGCTCCGAAAAGTCTAGCGGCAAAATTAACATAATGAACAATAACAGCAAATCTAATTGACTTACTTTTCGATTCCTACCTTGAATATTTTTATTAATAAAACAAACCTAAAATATGGGCTAATTATATTGAATTTTGCTGAAATTTTAACTCGAAAGATAAACTAGTCAATGGTAGACAGATTGGTTGCCTGTACAACGGACATTCTGACATGACTAAATCGATTTGGCTTTTGATCCTGATAAAATTAATATCATTACTTATTATACAAAAATTAAATGGGCAACAAATACGCTTGTCTCTAATTATTACTGGTGTTTTTATGGTTACAGTGGTGAGGATTACCGTACTGGTAACCTCCGTTTGGAGCTGAGCTCAGTTTTGATCGGTGTTTTCATACTCTTGCATGGTATTATCACTGTCAACGTAGCGCTGATAAGCACCTATATAGCTATATAGTCCTATGATCGAAAATCGGCTACAATGTACCAATCAAAACCACTTATATATGGATAAAAATGTTGCAGAGCTATTAAAAACAGCTTACTTCGATTTTTAAAAAGCGGATTACTAAAGGGCAGACGTATTTGAAAATTAACAATTTGAAAATTTTATCAATTATCCAAATCCGATACACCGTTAATATAATTGATTTATTAATGCTACAATGCTCACAAAATTTGATTTTAAAAAAATGGGGAATTGATTTTTATTCGTTCTATTTGTCTACTTACTTTTGCAAAAAGCAACTTATTAGAGGGGGAATCCTTGCCAAGTCGATGCTCTGAAGTTGAACAGGCATCCATAAATGTTTGCGCAATCACACTTAAGCAAGAGTCCACGCTGAACGTTTTATTTACGTCAAATATAAAATCGGGATTCTTTATAAAATTTACCCAAAAGCGTAGGGGTAAACAATTTGACTTCCAAGCATGAACAATATCGGTATCGGCGATATCATGACGTCGTGCAGCTTCATCTAATAAATCAAAAAGCCATTTAACTGCCGGCGGTAACTCTTCGTTAACGGTTAAAATAATTGCAAAGAAGTCATCGACGAATTTCTGTATCGTTCCCTTTGTGGCCAATAGACGTGTTAAGTATACCTCCGGTATCGTTTTGTTAGCTCGTTCATTGCAATTATAAACGCATTGCGTCGATTGTATGGTCTGTGAAGTTCCTCCGCCAACACCGGATATAGCAGAGTTTTTAATATTCATATAATGGTCTGGTACAATCGGCTTTATTAGATGGTAAAGTCTTGGCTGTTGTAAGCCCGATTCGATATCGTTATTAATTATAATATGGCTTTGTGAATTATTTAGAAAATAATCTGAAATGAGGATGAATTTAGAAATACTTTAATACTTAACTAATATAAGGTTGCCCAGACTAGAGAATTAGTACTTACAATTATGATATGGTGCTGTGTTCTGGTTTTTACTGTATGGTATATGATAATTATCATTTTGTCTTGCTATTAAAGACATTACAGCAGACTCTTTAACACCATAATGAGCTAAAGTGTTGAGTCGCTTCCAGCCATTAATGGTTTTTGTAGTCAAGTCCTCATCCTGCAGTGTGAGGTGACCGCCTCGTCCGTGTCTCCATTCCAAATCCACTTCGTGCACCGAAGGTCGCATCGAAAAGGGAGTATTCTTAAAAATGGCATCTAGGATTTTTAGTTTTACCTGGGAAATTGTATCCCAATCGTTGACGCGACACTGAACCTTCTCGTCGAGATCATCTTGAAGAATGTGTAATACAACCACCGAATGTGTAACCTGTTCGTGTAAAAGTCTCTCTTCTGAGAGTGAATAACGAGCATCGTGGGTTACAGCATCAACTAGACCCTTTTCGATTTGATGCTTGATTGCCTTAAATAGTAAAAATAAATTCGACCCCGCATATTCTTTGAGATAATCGTACATGCATATCGCTAGATAGTTAGTCAACATCTTTTCAACAACACTTTCCGTGCGACGCAGCATAAGTTGAGGATGTTTACCGGCCAATGATTTGTCAATTAAACGTAATAATAATGATTTTAAAATCTCGGTGGCATATTCCATTTTGTTCATTAAAACGACCATTAGTAGGGAAGCCACATTTACTCGGTCACGTATGGAAAAAGATGAACGCTGTGATTCCAAGGTTTCTATAAAAATTAGTAAAAAATATTTGTTTCCAATCAATTGTTCAAACTGCATCATGGCAATATCATAGTTGGTATGGTGCGAACTTCCATTCCCTCCTCGGAACTTTGGTGAATTTAGTATGGGATGATCTGAAACACCGGGAAAGAAGACCTTCATAATATAATTGACATGATCGAGCGTGGGTATCCCGGAACTCTCCAAATCCGCCGTTAAGTCCGTCATGTCCGTTTGTAGCTCGGCAAATGCCTGTTTACACTCGGAACGCACATTGCTCTCTAACGTAATCATTTGAATTTGTATTCGTTTATATTCCCGCTCGGCTTGCGTTGATTTTCTTCGATATATGATTAAAACGATAACCAGAATGATAACAAGGACAGTCACCGTCAGCATAACTATAAATATCGCGTGCGAGTACACATAGGGTTTACTCAAATCGTACTTTAAATAACCAATTACAAATCGCAGGTTACTACCAACTTTGACCACAACTAAAGGAAGATCTATCGCTTGTTCAATACCATTTTCATCTGTGGCAAACGGTTGATTTTCTGGTGGAATGCATAATAATTGTGTTAGAGCCAAGCTGGTAATATTACATTGAGCTGTACCGATAGTCACATTTACATCATATTCATCGGCTGCTAGATTTAAGAGCTCTCCTTCGATAACCAAACTGTCGCCTTTATACAGCTTAATGCCATCATCGTTGGGAAATGGAAAATATTTTGGATCCGCTAGATACACAATCGTACTCCTTATATCATGAAAGTATTTGTTCAAATCACGTACCAATTGCACATTATCCATGACAAAACTTAGTTGTAAGTTCAATTGCGTTTCATGAACCTTAACAAAGGTCGTCATATCCATATTATTATTATTATTGTTGCTATTGCTAAAATAGCTTCCTGATGTTGTATAGATGTTTAAGTCATCGTTTAAGTGTCGCTTTTTTCTATTAGCTTCGGTTGAAGAGTTTCTATGTTCTGTGTGTATGTCTATTCCGTTTCTGCTGTGCTTAAAGGTTTGGAACTTATAATTTACCGGCGGCGATGGACATTCCATTTGATTTGAGTTTATAACTCTACATGCCGTCTTGTTAACTTTTTCATTATCAAAGAAAACCTCTAATTCAGGTTTTTGTATGGAATCAAGATATATACCATGCACAGTCAGGGCCCTTCCGCCGCTGACAAAACTACGTAAAGGTTTAATTTGCATAATCCGAGGGTCCTGTGTATAGTTAAAGATGGAACAAGGTTGCGGTGGTGGTATATGATACGATGGATATGAACCGAAATTTAATCGATTTTTATTTGTAATATTATTGTGACATTCCAACGTTCGATTGGCACCATCGATAATTAAACGAAGACTGCGTATCGGTTCGGGTTGTGTTGCCTCTGAAGTTGTACAGCTAACTTGAGAAGATGAGGCCTGTGTAACGTTGATATAACATTCGTATTCATCGAGAAAAGCTCGCATCATCGAGCCGATATTTAGAAACTTCCCAATCAACGATAATTGCGTTCCACCCGACCTGGGGCCAATTGTTGGATATAATCCAGTTAGTTGTATATTTTTAAAGTGGAATTGTACACTGGATTCGGTATAGCCGGCATCGTTAATTACTTTTATCGGCGCTGACATTTCATGGAGCGCTGCTCCCGTGCGACATTCGATCTTTACTGATATTTGATAGTTTACCACTTCACATGGCACTGAACCTATTGATATTTTTCCTCTAACATCCTCTTCGCGAATGCCTAGGTTACTGCCTTCTATGGTTACTAGAGTGCCGCCCTCGATAGGTCCCGATAAAGGTTTTATAATATCGATTCGGGGCAAGGGACAATCGTTTGGAATTACTTTTGAATCAATAATCGATCTATTTTCTCCAGTACATGTCTCGTTATAAACACAGGCATTGCCACACCACGAGCATTGGTATTTTTGATCACGCGTCACACACAAGCTGCAATCGGCGTGATCGCGATGTGAACCAAGGACATCGCATTTGTACAGTGTGATCATTGCTGTATCCACATAATGCTGGAAATTCCATGTAACGACGACCTTGGCCTGGTACTCGTATGTATTTCTTTCGTAAAAGTAAGGGGTTTTCTCACAAACTACAATCCGATTAGACTCAATGTGGGCGGGAAGTAGCATTTGAGCCGCTTCAATATGAACTGTGCATAAAAATCCAGCATGTGCGCTTTTTGGTTTTGGTAAATTTTCAACCTCAAGACGTATTTCCATGGGAACACGCACTGGCAATAATATCTCTTGACGGTTCTGTTTTAAATGTGGACATTGTCCTACCGAACTAATGGCATTTTCAATATTACGACATTGTTGAGATTTGTGGTGCAGGCATTTATTATCAAAAATACACCAATTGCAGCCCCAAGAGCTTTGAACGCACTCTTGGCAATTTGCATGATGTGAGCAGTCAAAGAAAGCAAAAGACCTGGAGACAAAGTCCTTGTTGGTTTCCGAACTTCTCACAGACAGGGGTACAAGGATATGATCAGTATTCCCGGGTATTATTGGTCTTTGATCGAGGGGAGGTGTCGCACATGAAAGACCTGCACCATTTTCTAGTATTTCTGCATCAATGGGCGTCGAATTGCCAAAAACGCAACGATATTTTGCATTAAAAGGCTCCGGTAAAGTTCGTATAATCAAATGCAAGTTTGTCAGCTCGCTAATGGGTATTTTTTCCGGTATTATCGATTCAAAATCAATACATTGCTGGCCACTTCCCAGGGATAACCACCGGGAAGCGGAAGTATCCCGTTTGCATGTCGAACGCACAGTACAACGTTTCTCCAAAGAACACCAACCACAAAATGGATCTCGCGATTCTAAGCATCCCGAACAATTGGTATACACTGAACAGTGTTCAATTCTCAATTTGGTAATCTTTCGCACAGACAAAACATAAAGAAAATCCTTTTTGGGCGACATCATAGTATTGGGTAATATACGGTTACCGGCATCTACCACAATTTCCTCATATTCGCCGGGGTTTTGGCCAGACAACAGTACTTTTTTAATTACCCCAACGTCTGTGCCAAGAAAGGCCAAAGAATGCTGCTGATCCGTTGTTGAAGTGGCCGTCACCGAGGTAACCGAAACATTATCGAAATGAAAAAGGGCATGAGTTGTTATCGGTGATACACCGCTGATCTTTAGTCCTACGGAACAGAAATTATAGATATTGCCAAGGGAACCAACAATAGGACATCTGCCGTCATTAATTGTCCCCGAAATATAGCCCAAATTGCGATCCTTTATCGTGCCATTAAAGCATAAATGAATATTCTCAATGAACATATCCTCAATGTCCTTAATGCTATATATACACATGGCCGATTTGTTTTCTGTCTGATCACTAATCTCTTTTGATGGTGAGAATACTGTAACTAGAACGTGATCATCCTTTTTGATGCCCATTTGATGGGCTAGTTTTTGGCTTGCCGGTGTTATCTTAGCATCGCGTAATATGTTATAATCTATATTATTATCGGTTGCAGTGCATTGTAGTGTTATTTCCGTATAACTGTCATAATTGGGATCGGTAATACAGATGCGTGCTAAACGTGTTATATAGCCCGCTTCGTCTGCCAAATGAGATTTTTTTTGTACGATTATAAAGTATGCATAATCGGAAGAGTTGAAACCGTAGACATAATCGACGAGAAAATGATCACGATACTTGACATCAATATTAATAATCGATTGCTGAATTGAAAACTCGGCGTAGTTTAAGTCATCTAGACGACGTGAAGATATGGCCGGGACATCATGACGATAATCCCCGACATTGGTAAAGGTTGTGCCAACATATAATATATCTTCTTCCTTCCAGGAATATCGGGATGGACCCACAAATGCATAGGTAGAGGCATTTTCGTCATTGGCAGCCAAGGGAATGGCAATAAATTGTGGGGCTGCCGGAAATCTCGGAAGGCTATAAATCTCACAAGATCCTATGAAAAGGTGGAAGATTAAGAGCAATTAAGAATTAAATATTACAAATTAGATAACTTTTACCAGTGTATAATAAATATATATATATATATATTTTTTTTTTCATTTACCTTGTCGAGTGCTGCCACAGGAAATGAGAATTCCATCATGGGCATAGCTCAAAACTAATATTTTATTATAATTGTTTACCAGCGATGTCTCAATATCCTCATTGCACCCGCCAGCATGGCACTGTGGTGAATCATTCAAAGGTCCTGTTACAGCCTCCGCCAGCACCCGAAGATTTTCATTAAGCTTTAATATCTTATTTGTGGCACCCGCAAATAAAACATTGTTCATTAAATCGTATGTAAGATGTGTAAAATAGTTTTTTGATTGTGAGTCTGCGGCATTTTCTACATTATTTGTACGATTTCCTCCAAACATGTTTGAAGTAGCCGGGGCCATTAAAGGCAGGTTAAACTGTGCTACAATATCGTTTGTAGGGAACAAAGAGGTGGGTTGCGACACCATTTGTTTGCATCGCACCGAGTTATGTCGCCAATCAAGCAGGTGGACAATGCCCAAACCATAAAATAAAATTATAAAATCTGCACACATTACATGTTTTGGTAGCATTTTTAGCACACAAATGGCGATTTTGTAGGTATTTTGAGTTCAGTTTTGAGTAGAAATACTCATTTACATTTTATGCAATTACATTATCAGTCCGTATTACACCAAAAATATGTATTTATTTGATGTTTTTTCGATGCACATAGTTTCATTAACGTAATACTTGGAAGTTAACATATGTCATTGGAATTAAATTAAATTGGTGTGCATATTTCACATTTTACCAAAACAATTGTCGTTTTTAGATTTTGTATATTGACGAATATGTATACATATTTCCAATGTGTTTGCAACATAGAGATGGGTTGACCACTTACGTTTTTTATCGATATATCGAATGTTTGGTTTTGCGAACCACTATCGAGCTATAAGTTACGATAGTAAAAGATGCAATCATGGCGGTTTTAGCTAATGATACCACCACCACTGATGACATAAGTTTAAAAATAACATCAAAAAGTATTTTTCATCCAAGCGGCTTCGACTGAGGTCTAATATTCAGCAAAACGGGGAAAAAAAATTCAGCCAAAAGAGCATGGACCAAACCGAAAAAAATAAACTAAATTTATTGGAAATATAAGGAAGTATTTATAATTTTTTATATGTTGTTTGATTTTTTCGATACTATATCGATATCGATATTTTAATAGTGCACACTAATAGCGCAGTGCCACCATATGTATTCTGTTAAGCTAAGTAGAGCTACATTTTAAAACGTCTATATATTAGAGTTGGAAATAAAATCGATTCCATAATCGATAAATTGATTTTTTTTAAATAAGTGTCGCAGTCATAGCTCGCAAATAACGGTTGACCGATTCGTGCGATCGCAAAAAAACTGTTTTTTTTTAAGAATTTAAGCGAACACTCTAAGAGCAACCGATTGAATTGCTTTTATAAGAATTGAGCTCACGATCAGCTGACAAGCTGTTTTTTTCATTCTCTTTTGCTTTGCCCATTCACGGTTCGTTTGCTCTTGAACGAAGAGTCAAAAGGTTTTTTACGCATGTATGTGTGTATGTGAAGTTTCCTTCGCAAACACACATGTGCATGTGAAGTTTTATGAATTCTTCGCGTCAGTTTGCTGTATGAATTTGCATTTTATATGAAAATTTAAATTAAACTTATTAAACTTAATTCTAAATAATGGATTAACAGATAATTTCATTATTTGTTTCATTCAGGCTCAAAATTTCAGGAAGACCTAACGTCAAAAAAAAAATAATTACCTAAAAAAAATATCATTTGCGGAGACCTTTTCAGTGAATCGGTCTTTTGAAATGTCGCTCTGAGCGAGCGTCACCTCGTATCGATCATCGGTAAGAGAGCTTGAAAAGAGCGCGCCTTTGCCACAGCTGAACGTAAAGCACTAAACAGAAAACCGAAAAAAAGAGAAACGACGTCGGCTGTTTAGAGCGAGAGCGAGGATGCATACTTTTTTTCTGTTTTTAGCGCGAGTAGAGCGTAAGGAAAAAAACGGTCAACACTTATTTGCAAGCTATGGTCGCAGTACTCGGAATTATTTGAATTAAGGCGGCCAACATAGACCACCAAATTCTTAGTAACTTTACAGTTGGCTATACATTAGCGAGACGGTACTGTCAGACCTGACCAATTTGGGTAACCGTCGAGTGTGGCCAGGTCGCGCAAGAGAGATTGAGAAAGGAAAGGGAACAGAAGGAATACAGGGAAGAAGGAGCGTTCTGGTGGAACGGGCCGGCACCTTAATTTGAACTCTTGCCGCGACCGGGACTTACTTCGCTAACATATTAGAAAGCATTGATAAAAACAATTCTTCGACATATGCGATAAATCTATTTTGATTTTCATAATCGATTTAACCCATAAAGTTTTAACACTTATCGGAAAGTGACAAATATTAAAATTTATATTGAAGTATCGCGTAATTGAAAAATATTATATAGAATGAATGAATAGATATAATGTGAAAAACAATATAAATAAAAATTTCCATAAGTATGCATACAAGTATTTTATTTTTAGACCTAAAATACACAAATTTTTGTATTGACAGTATGTTCGATTTTAATCGATTTGATAATGTTTATTTAAATCAATTTATTTTCAGTTTTATTTTTCACATCCCTACAAATTTGGTAAATGTAAAACAATATTTTTAAAATTCTTCAATTAAAGAGGTCCCAAAGAAAATAATGGAAATAAAAATAAGACTATCAAGGATAAAATGGGGCAGTTTCTCTTCTTGTTTGTAGTCTTGCCGATCTCACAGATCTCTTCATACAACTATTTAAAATTTTAAAATTTCTTTCGCGAATTTAATGACACTAAATGAACCCTATCAATGGGCTTTTTGTTTGCATTTCCAGTCGGAATGGGTTAAAGGAACATCGATACATCGATAGGTTAGGGATCGATGGGGCTAGAGGTAAAGAAATGCAAGAGAGAACCGGGAAGCGGTGGCGCCGCTAGATCTCGGTAAATTCTGTTTAAGGGATATTAGCCTTGAACTGGACCATTGCCCTGAGCGCCAAAGGAACGGTTTGCCGAATTTGGAACCCGGGTAACAGAAAGAGGCTATATAGGAAGGCAGAAGGCATGCGAGACACACGAGAAACCAAAAAGAAGTTAGAAGGCCAGAATAAATTTAAGCAGATTGTGTTCAGATAAGTGATGATTTAAGTTCGAATTTTTATTTAAATTAAAGTAGGGTCGAGTTTGTGAACAATTGCAACAATTTTCTCGTTGATAACAGTCGACGAACGGTCGGGAGTACCGACGTTCGAGGTTGCATAGAACAGTTCGATCGGCTGTCGGCAGACGGTTATGGTTGTCGATAGAACGATTGCGAACGATTGTGTTGCAGGCAATTCGACGTTGCGGTATGGGCCTATTTCTGCGGCAGTCGGTTAGTTGCAGAAAGCTCGGGTCCGGTTGGCAACAGTTGTCGACAAGTTCAAGCTAATACAGAATAGAGGAGCGAGTGGTTCGATCAGTTCAAAGACAGTGACTAGAAGTGAGAATAATAATAACTTGAAGATTAAATTGTTCTCTCCGTTCGCATGTATTAGACGGCGCACTGTATTAAACACGACGTCCGCTTAGCAAGAGAATTGGGTAAATTACCACAGGGCGGCCGCTTAGCAAAGGGAGGTACTGATGCGATGGGAAATAAATAAGCAATTAAATAGCACAGGGCGGCCACTTAGCATGGGAATAAAAGAAAAAAAAAACAATAAAAAAAAAAATATATATATATAGATATAGATATAGATATAAATAAATAATAAATATATAAATAAGTAATTAAAAGAAAGAGACGTGAGTTGGGACTAGTCACATGCGATAAGCGGTGCGCTGTAACGACCGCCCGTTTAGCTTGGGGATGTTCAAACAGGGCAATAAAAAGGAAAGGGTACCCAAATGGTAATGACTGTCCGCATTTGGCTGTGAGGCTGTGCGATAGCACAGCTGATCAACTAGCTTCAGCATGCCGGGTAACAAGGACCAGGAACAATAAGAAAAAATTCATCATTGAATACAGGAGTATAAAACGGGAGTAATAATAATAAATAAACAAACAAATAATAATAATCAAATAAAAAAATAAATAAAAATAAAAAATAAATAAGTTTTTTTTCAGTCAATGTAAGAGAAGAATTACTTATTTTAAATTAAACACCGAACTCCATTCCACCACACAAAAGTTCACGGGCCTACACAATAACGACACAACGGGAGAAACGAAAACACAAGAATTACTTAATTAAGTACATATTATATACACTCTACATATATACATACACTATTACACTAAGTACACTATTAAATAATAAGCAATCGTATATACAACAAGAATTACGGGATAAGTAAGAATAGCGAGATAGTCTGAAACCATTAAATCCAGAATTGTTATGACAGAAGAGCAAAGGCCTGTACCAATGGCAACTACAAGTGTACTAAAAGCTATCAAGGCAATAGACCTGGTAGAAATTATTCCCAAGTCCGAATGAGTCTCTGGAAAATTATATGGATTTGTAGAAGCGGTAGAGCAGGTGCTAGGGCTCAACAAGGGTGAAAGAGGTCAATTGTATGAGTGATGCACTTAGGGCAGAGAGGAGCAAGATTATTGGAGCAGCAGATAAAATTCCCTATTTAGATGAGCCTAAGATGAATTGGGATTAGATAAAGATAATATTGATTACTTAATTCAAGGACGAGAGATCTGAGCAAGATTTGATTATGGGATTGACCCACATTTAAAGAAAGAAGTTTGAGTTAAGGCGTCCAATACACCAAAGCCCCAGTGAGCTAGGACAAGTCAAACGAGCAAGGCAAGTTGTTTAGGGGTGAAAAATGAAGTGGTACGAAGAAATGGCCTTAAGCGCATTTGTTTCAGCCTTAAAAGGACCTATAGGTGTAACTATCAGGAACGTGGGAGTACCAAATAAAGCATAGGCCTACGAAATAGCTTGCAGGGATAAGATCTTGGGCACCTTGGAAGAGCAGAATTAGAATCAAAGGGTCAAGGGACATGATCTCAGTATCAGTGGGCAGAGAATACCCAATTACTTTCCAATGCCGTTTGCAATGGCCAATATAAGCGGATTGCCGGGATATGGATTTCCTTATCCCATAAGGACGTTGATGCACTACGGTCAGTACACTCAAGTGGCCCATCGACACCAAGCACGTGCCTGTTTGGGTTAGATGTTAGTAGACGCGATGAAAAAAATAGAAAAGAATACGAGGAAAATAACGGGTTGTTTGTTTGCATACTAAGTGGGTTAGGATTAAGGGTTTTAGTCTAGGAAGGCTATCTACGTTAGATGTTATTGTGTACATGCAATTCAAACGAAGCTCTACATTGGCGCAAGACTAATGGCCAATAGGATCTAGTGTTTCTACTCGGAACATGAAAATTTAGCTGACCTAACAAGTCAGCACTTTCCACGTCACCGCGAATAAGATTGAAAATAATGGCAATGCTTTACTTTAACTTTATTAGAAGGAGTCTACTAGAATATGACGGTAATCTACGGTCTGCATGCCAGTTTAAACCGCGTAGAGCGAAAAGTAAAAAATTCTTTTGAACAGATTCGATGCGATTACTGTGAACTCCATACTGAGGATTCCATACGCAAGATCCATATTCTAAAATAGGACGAACTAACGAGGTATATAATGTTTTAGTAACGTAGGGGTCATTGCATTCTTTCGACCACCGTTTTATAAATCCAAGCACACCCCAATGAAGTCGAGTTTGGGGTCCAGGCGAACTCCCAAATCATTAACTATATGAATTTTTTCTAAAGAGCAGCAGTTCAGCGTATAAGTCGCAAGCTTAGGAACAACACGAGAGAATGTCATTACCTTGCATTAAGAGCCATTTAAGTTTAATAAGTTTAGCCGGCACCATGTTTGAAAATTATCAAGATCTGTTTGTAAATCAGACTGGCAAGCAGCGTTCTTATATTGCACGCAAAGCTTAACATCGTCAGCGTACATAAGTACTCTAGAGTTAATCAAATCTTTGGGCAGGTCGTTAATAAATAATGTAAACAATAGGGGACCCAAATGACTCCCTAGCGGGACGCCAGATGTAACCCGGAGAACATTAGACAAGCTGTTTTTAAAGAGGACCTTTTCGTCCTGCCAATCAGATAACTTGAGATCCATCTAAGAAGATCATCCGGAAACCCCATTAAGTCAAGTTTCCTAAGAAGAAGTGAATGGTTAACAGAGTCCAATTTAGCAAGACCATATCGTAATTACTAGAACAGGAACACTAAGTGGAATTATGGTCAACATAATCGAGACAGGCAGTGGTATGGCCACAGTTAGAACAACAATAAACCCTGAGAGAGTCAGTTAGCAATCCAGGCAGCAGGAGATGGAGAAGGCAGTGTTTAGTTAAGGATGTCTAGAAATTTGAACTATTCCGGACTATCGTATACCCCGAATAATTTAAGACAGTCGAACAACTCGGCTAACTCGAAGTTGCATAACATCCAAGAGGATCATGCAAATTTTTCGCAATTAGCTTCGAACAGCCAACAGGATATTTAGGGACTAGGAGGGGTCACTCCACCCTACCTTATGTAATGATCAGAATTACTCCGGAAAGAACAATAAAAATGTTATTGATGCAGGACCCTCTATTTCTCTTTTATTCGCTCCGTACTGACTCAATCACAATACGTGAAAGGAGTACAAGACCTAATATTTACCAACGTTCAAAGAATTGGGAGGAGTAGGGAAGATGAGATTGCACTAATCGAAATTCACCAGTTTTTTTTTAAAGATTAATCGAGATAGATTTGTTTCAACAAGTGAAGGCCGTGATCAACATCGAGAATGGTTGTTTCCGCACGGCAGACACGAAATTGCAGATTCACTTCTCTAACTATAGACCAAGTGAGGTTCACACAATCGAGGCAGGAACAAAAAAAGTTATTCCTATTCCGGTACAAGTACCTGAGGGAGATTTTTTGTTAACAAAACAGTAAATAAATCATTTCGTATTTACAGGGCAGTGGCTGGAGTCGAGTTCAAAACTGAACAACATTTTGAACTCAATAATATAGAAGAGTCAGGTAACGGAGATAAAAACATACCGTTTTACAACAGTTTAGTACTAACATCGACTTAACCCCAGAAAATTCACAAAAAAATGAGAAGATTAACTAAACCCAACGATGAATAAACAATTGAAAAGGAAATTCGAGATCAAGCCAATAATAGGAGGGAATAGTTAGAACGAACACTCACAGAGATAGTCAAGGACTCAGAAACAAAGGACCTTGTTAAGTTGCTACAAAACAAACTACAGATGATTTAGGTTGAATTGGAGGCAATATGTCCCAAGAAAAGAAAAGCAAGGGGGTAAATCAATGGTTTAGGATCGATCGTTAAATCCATAACAGGGAAGAAGAAATAAGAAAGATGCAGGCAGAAGGGAGAAGGATGAGGAGAATTTTAGTTCGCGAATTCACGGAAATGTTTAAAAATTTGACAAGTTATGTGGTATAAACGGGAAACAGAGTAGGGTAACGACATTATTATCAATAAAAACAAGAATGGTATAAGCAAGACGTTTGTAGAGGAGGATAAGAGAACTTATAAGACAGATTACATTGATAGGCTTGCAGTAACAATGGATATGCTAGGCCTACACCTGAATGATACAGTCGAAAGCTTATTATTAACAAAAATTGGCCTACTTTCAAAATTCATTTGCAATAAACAAGAAGCAGCTAGGTGTGTAAGGGAGCTGGCACAACAAGGCATACAGATTGAATCTGAGGAGCTTATGCATGAATTTTTAGAATTAAAAACAATCATAAATAGCACTTACAAAATATTCTCAATAAGATTACCAACGTTCAAAGAAGGAAGATATTCTTTACATCGTATTGTACCATTACCAATACACAAAACCGAATTTAAAATTGCAGCGGAGTATGTAATAAGCAGTAAGAAAGAAATGTACTATTATAAGAAGATATGTCAGAAAATAAGGAACTTATATATCTTTAAGAATAAAAAGACTGTAGGTAATGTAAAGTTGCGAACAGACGGGTCAGTATTGAATGCGTTTAGTAAATGCCGAGACGATATAGGGACTTGGTACGGCAAAATTAATGCTCGAGATACCACGAATCGCAGCCTTTAAAAAAAAGGACAACCCAAGAATTGGGAAGGCGGTTGCTGAAGAAACGAAACGAAGCTAAGGATCATTAGAATGTAGACGGGAACAACAATACACACGACACAACATACACCATGCTGTCTGTGATGCTGATAATGTTGTTTGCCGTTGCCTGTTTTTCAAAAAGGACCATCACGTTAACGCCGGTCGTTCCACCTCCACCGCCTCAGCACATACCCTCGGCGGTCCCCACCGAAACCCTTATGGCAGCCAAGAAACTAAGAGCCAACTACTTTGTTGACAACAAAGTTGCCAACCAAACACAAACATCGGTCCGAACATCCGAACATCTTGAAATTCCCCAACATTCAAATTTTAATACTTTAGTGCCAATTAGAGCCAACAAAATCTAAAACAATCTGGAGTTTCGCTGTTTATCAGGTGCTATCGGATGGAGGAAGGTGACTGTAATTCTGTGGGAATCGGGATTTAACAACTGCTGAAATCCCAACTATTTTACACGGATGGACTGTGTGGTAGAGCTAGAAATAAATTGATTTTCAGTGAATCGATATTTTCTAACATATTTAAAAATTAAAATTATTTAAGTCGATTAAAATCGAAAATAGTTTCCATACAGAAATTTACGGTCTTTAGGTCTAAAAATTAAAGTCTTGTAAAGTCTTGCGAAGATTTTTTTGTTCTTCACATATTTTTTATTTAATTCATTTCTAGTCTTCGACGGGAATGGACGTGTTTTTCAAGAGCTCCGACTTGAGTTCTTTCTCCAATATTTAAAAATCGAACGCGATAATAAATAAATATTGCTAACTGTGCGACTTTACTTCTTTAAGTGCCACGCGCGATAATCTCAATTAAATGAGTGGCGATCATAATAAAGAGCGTAGAAGCTCCGTTAACCAAAGAAACGGTTGTTATTATTATTATTAATATTTCTCAGTACGCATCTTGTTCCGCTTATTAAAGATAACATCCACAAAACCAAAGTTCAAACCAAATATGAAGAACACTTCCGAGCTGTGTCTTTGTGAGTTTTTCGATTAAATCGATTCTAAAAAGTTTAATCAATGTATTTCACAATTGAAAAAATTAATCAATCTTTTATATAATCGGTTAATCAAATTTTTTAATTAGGCGATACACCGATTTACTATTTCTGAATCGATTTAGTCAAAAATGATTCAATTCTTTTAGGAAAGCGAGATAGAAAAGATAAACACAAATCGTTACATATTATAATTATTATTTTTAAATATACATATATTAAATACATAAAAAAATGTATATTAAAGAATCGCGTAATTGGAAAATACTATTTAGAAAAACTTATCTAAATAAAATCTTATATATCCGAAGCCATGCAAAAAGGAATGACAATCAAAAAATGATTATTTTATTTCATAGATAATATGTAAAGAAACAACAATAAGAAAAATCTTCAATGAATTTGCACAAAATTCGATATTTCCAGCTCTACTGTGTGGAAAGACAGTACGATATGGAAAAAGCAAAGAAGCGTTTCAAAGCAGTGAGAGAGAGCTATAGGCAAATACTTTAGAACGTCTGTTCGTGAGCGCCGGTCTAAAACCGGTATGTAGACGAGAAAACGAAATACTAGAAAGTTGCATGGCGTTGGTAGATTGTGCGATGCGTTATTTCCAGGGCGGGGTGCGAGAAAAAAAAAAAATTATGATAAAACAGGCTGTTCTCACCCATTTGCCCCTAGCTCTGCCTGTCAGTTACTTCACATATTTCAAATTATGGATCCCGTCAAGAACAAAATTCTGTGGATAAGGGTAATCAATGAGTTCAGAAATAATTATAGTTCTTATTATTAATTTGGTAAATTATTATAATTGGGAAATTATGATTATTTGCATTAATAGGACCAGGAAGGAAATAGTATACATAAAATTAAATGCCGTGGGCTCATAGCCGATCTCACAGATTTTGTCATTCACCTAACACAAGTTCTTCAGCTTCACCTTTACTTTGACGGTATTTCCCACGTCGCTTTAGAGGATCACGTTGGAAGGTATTGGATTTCGGTTGCCAGATTTATCCGATGGTCCTTCGCCGAAGGAGTACATAGGTAGGGCCAATGTTGCCACCATGTTATTTACTGAACTTGAAACCTCCACCCTTGCCTATTGAGCCCGTATCCAAGCATTCAAATACCTTATACTTAATTTCCATATTTTTGTTATATTAAATCGTCTGGGAGCTGTGCAAAGGAAGCGCCGCTGCTAGGAACACTCCTATCGATATCACTGTCTTCCCACACAGTCCATCCATGTAAAACAGTTGAGAATTTCCACAAATGTGAAACTCCGATTCCCACAGATCTCCTTCCACCTTCCACTATCCGATAACAGATTATCAACAGCTGACTGTTTAACGATAGATAAAGATTGTTTCAGATTTTGTTGACCCTCAAAGGCAGATTCTCATTTGAGATTCTTCATGATTTTCTTTTATATAAAGTAAATGCTCCAAAATGTGTGCATAGCAGTAAGGGAGTGCAAAATATATAATACATCCAAGTCTAACACACTTCTTTTGCCAATAGTTAAGCAATGGTTATTTGGTGCAACTCTGAATTCTGCTTCTTCTCGGAACCATTCACTACGAAAATGTAAAATGTAAAGATTTTAGTTGCCTAATACAAAATTATTTCCGTATGCGAAATGTCAGAGGTGAATTTAAAATCATATAATGAAATATATCATTACCGCTTTTTTTAAATTAACCTTTTCTTGCCAGCTAGAATTGTACTTCAATTTTTTCAAATCCACTAATTTTCAAGCAAACTCACAACTGTTTAGGTATTTTTCTTATGTTAGTTCCCGAAAAACTGACGAAGTAAAAAGTTCACGTTAATTTTCTTTTTTATGCGTTTTATTGTTATATGAGGTTTGGGCGCTATAGGAATTCTTAAAGTTAATTTTTCCGATATGAGTACTAAGAGTTAATGAAAAATCAGAAGCTTACAAATGTTTTATTAAAAAATATCGATATTTGATATTTGATATGTATATTTTTTACATCCGTACGCCTCATATATATTTGATGCTACCGGTATGTTTAAAATAGAGATATTTTTAATAAGTTCTATTTGTGTATTATAAGAAACAAACAAAGTAAGTTTCTAAGGCTATAGTTTTTACTATAGGTATATTCGGTTTTCTTTGATATTTATAGACTTGATTTGTAACTTAGCGTGTACAATGTATATATATAAACATATGTATATATATGCATATGTATATATATAAACACATATATGAAACGACAAGCTGATAAAAAATGGAATTGCATTGAAATGTTTTAATAAAGTAAATGGGGTATTCGGTAAATGATTACATATATCAAATTCTGGCAAGCAATTGTAAGTCTTGATATTCATGTCTATACATTATAAACGAACTTATTTTTTAAATTTTCAGACTAGGTTTCTATTTTAAGCAGCATTCATATGTACTTTTGTATATGACAAAAAGGAATCTTCGGTTAATGTAAGAAATGTAAGTTTGTCATTTTAACATTTTTAGATTTGATCTTGTTTACATATGTATGTACATTTATGTATATATTTCTTTGTATACTTACATTCATACATACGTATCAAAATATGAACATTTGTTTTATTTTACCCACTCATATAGCTCTTACAGGAAATGTAATAATACGGCCCTTTTTAAATGGTAATATAAATTAAAAATTTTATTTAAATTTTTTAAAGGTTTAAGAACAACAAAAAATTTTTGTCCATTTTTGGGGCCTGTTTTTCCCTTGCATCAACGACTAGGCCTCGCGCACACTAAAGAATGAAGGAGAAGGTGACGGCTCAAGCTTGAACTCCCGTTATAAGCTTGCAGAAACAAAGAACAGAAACAAGAAACTGCGTACTCTGAGACACATTGACATTTTGTCTATTTAGTTAATGTTTTAATCATATAATGGTAAATAAAAATATTTTTCCAATTAATAGAGTGACTATGAACCCTTCCCACCTCAAAAAGTCTTTTAGGCATTGAATTCGCTACATTTTAAAGTACATTTTTGACGAAAAGTCAAAAATCCTCTTTTGAGACTTTTGGCATTCTAAAAATTGCTGTTATTGGCGTAAACTTGTCTGGCTAATATAGCTCAAATGTTCTTAAGGGGGTCATCCCATGTGACGAAAAAAAAAAATCGAAAATTTTTTTTTCCAATTAATATTATCTATAACTTATGAAGAATATGTGGTTAAAAAGATTTTATTGATATTCGATGCCATATGAAAGTAATAGCGCTGTGAAGGTATGCCCTTCAGTGCAGCTTACTCCTGGAATAATTATTTCTTTTGCGTTTTTCTCAAAACTGTGTTTTTCGAACTGATCTCCATCCTAACTCAAAAACGGATGGACCGAATGACTTAAAATTTTTAGGGAATGTTAAACACACGTAAATGCATGAAATGAACTACGATCATTAAAAAATATTAAAAACTTATATTTTTTTTTAGCAAAAAACTAAGAAAAAATCGGCAAAAAAACGCAACTTTTTTTTCAAATGTCTGTCAAAAATGCAATTTTTTATATATTCATTTGATTGTAGATTATACCGTGCATTTTGACGTACAGATTTAAATGATGTTTAGTTTTTTGATTTCCGATAAGCCAATCGGCCGGAATCGTGGAGATACTAAGGGTACCTTTTTTTAAGGCGGGGGTGTTCAAAACGGTGTACCTCAAGTTCCACTCAATATTTT